>WURT03152168.1:0-10942 GCA_009936505.3 Holothuria glaberrima
ATACTGGTTCATTCAGTAGTTGGCTCAGTTTCATTACATTCAGCAAGGAACCACAGTGCCCATTGGGCTCTTGTTCCAGTTGTGGCTCACTGGCTAGTATTTGTGAGGGTTGAGGATTCTATCAGTCAGTGAAAACCTGTGGAGTATGCAATACACCCCATGCTCTCCCACTTTTCCTCATAATTTGGTGAAGAATGAATGAATGAATAAATTTTTAAAAGGAATACTATTCATCAACAGTCTTTTGGTTTGGATAAAAATGTCTTGCATACAAGCATTGCTCATAAAGGCTTGTCTACACAATCATACATTTGTCCATTAATGTTGTCATGCAAATTTTTGACATTGTTCATAGCAGATTCCCTCTGGGAGTTAAATTTTAGCCCTGTGTGTGATATGCACAATGTTTAAGGGCTATGTAATATAGTCCCAGACTTTCCAGAGTAAAATGTCCTAAATTTTTAAGATTGCTGAATATCCCTATAATCGAGTAATATGCAAGTTTAGGTGATGATTTACTGTACCAGAACTATATGTAATGAGTAAATGATAATAAGAGACCCCAATGTTTAAAAATGTTTTGAATATTTTTTGGAAAGATGAAACATGCATAAAACTGAATGCCGTCATTTATGTTGCAAGTTGTACAACTTTGTTGTTCATGGATATTGTTTTAAATATATGAGTTTTTAAAAAATGTATGATCATGTTAATGGGGCTTAATGGAAACCTGTATCAGTGAATCACCACTTGAATTTGATTCTGATGTAAAGTGACTTTATTCCAGTGAACAGTACTCAAAATGGCTTCACACGCTTCCTCTTACATCTTCTTACCGTGTTGTTTTACCTGAACTGTCTTTCTTCTTTTACAGTGCCGACTTATCATCAGCCAGATGACAGACACGAGGGCGCCCTATTCTAACCACCTGCTACTGGTTTATATGATTACTGCATTAGTTTGTTGTTGTACTGATTTTGGACCCTGGGAGCTTTATATACTCTATATACTATTTGCTGCATGCTGTCTTATCCATTTCCATTATGGTGTATGTGTGGTAAGTAATCCCCCCCCCCCTGCCCTTCCTCATCCCCTCTTTCACCTCTCTCACCCATCATTACGCATCTCTTCAGTAGGATAATCTGGTAATATTACTAAGCATTCTTACTTGAAAGGAAAATTTCTTTCAAATTGAAACTCTTCTTGTCAAGAAATCTTTTCTGTCCAGTTTTAGATATAACATGTTATGAAATCAAGGCATTTTTTGTTCTCAGAAAAGGTCTTACTTTGTCTTGTCTTAGACTTAGTTCTGTTGTCTGTAATATCTAAGAGTGTATTTCAGACTGATTGTGATACAAAACTTAAGGAAGAAATTGGAAAAGAAACTTTGTTGTATTTATAGGCTTAAAATTGTACAAGAACATCAAAATTCTGGTAAATCATCATGTTTAGATGTTATGACAGTTTTACAGTATGTTTAAAATAAGTCACTTTATCCCCAGTGCATTGTGGTGTTGAGGCATGATTCCTCCAGGAAAGAATGAAATGTGATTTCACAAACATTTCATCTTCTTACAAGAAGTTCCTGCTGCCATATTTGTGTGGGAGACATATACGCTGAGTATCACAGAATATGTAGCTTGAAAGGTCATAAGCAGTCACCCCAAACTTATTTTGAAACAATAGCTCAATGTCACAAATTTCTTCTTATTTCTCTTCCAACTATCTTTCATGATATTTTTTGACATAAATATTGCATATTCAAGGTAAACCAAGCAGTTGCTCCTTGTAAATTTTACAATTGAGTGAGAAAAATACTGTCACATGATTCTCAATAGCCATTCAGGAAATAGGATAGTGTACTATACAATTCTTTATTGGGGTAACTGCATGCTCCCTTTAAGATATACTAGTTGCCTTCATTGCATGCTTTTAGACTCTTTAATACTTTCATAGTTGTGTTGTTTAAATAATTAATTGACTGTACTTGTATGACCTCACCACATGAACAGCTTGGCTTTTCTTAAGTATAGGATGTTTATAAATGTTTTTATGTGTATTTTATTTCCCTATGTGTGTTGCTCTTTGCAGGTTCGTCAGTTATGCACTCATTTTGGGATCTACGCTTTCGCGCTGAAAAAACCTCCCAAGAATCATGTCAAATGAGATGAAATGGACCAGGAGTAATGATAACATTACAAGGTGGTGCAATCTTTAATCTCAGGCATGGAAGTGGAAGCAGTGCAAGTCCAGGTTAAATAGTGAAGCCACGTTTTAGTGGAAATCTGTAATGATGAAATATATAAAAGATTCCACTGAATATGGATTACTTGATTCTGAAGCTTACATGTATCTTATTTAAGTCTCAGAGGAAAGCTATTGTCAGAAGATAGCAGGAATTAAAGTTTGTACAACACATGAAGTTCTTTGGCAAATATGATTCCTAGACAGCTTGGCATATTCATGGTCAAGCTGTGCACATTCATAACTTTGTTAGGGAGAGGTCACTTTGTTAAGTTTTTACCTTGAGGGTTAGCAGTGAATATGTAATGGAGTTACCGGGATTGGCCAGTTTTAAAATGATAATAGAAAACTTGTTGTGTATTTGTATTAATGTGATGGATAAAAACAATTCCTTAACCAATTTCAAATTAGGATGTTAGGATTTTCAAGTTCTTCTGTGAAATATGTCGATTCTTTCCAGTGCTGCTTGTGGAGAAAAAAAGGGCTTTTTTAGATCTTATATGTGTTCTGAAATTCAGTTGTGCCATGGAGCACTATTTTAGCCAAGTATGACTAGATAGGGCAGGAAAAAAGAAAGTTGAGAAGTATGTCATAGTGAAGAAGTAACAAAAGCTCATGTCTCTATAGGGAGTTTTCACACATACAAAAGTCAGCTAATGCAACCACATTCTGAAGGAGAAATGCACACAAGTGCTAGGTCATGTACTATTAAAAGCAATGTGGGGCATTGTGCCGTGTCCTCCAGAACAACTACTGTAGAATGTCCATTTCACCTTTCGTGCAAGCTCCCTATTAGTCCCTTGTCTACTTGTAACAGGCAGTTGTGTATGTATTAACTCCCTTAGTAATACTACTGGTCTCAGTTGATGGATTCCTGCAGATAGTGACTGCTCAATCAGTTGTGTAAGTTTATAGATTGTAGTGTACCTCTTAAAGATCCTCGTTCCATTCACATCAAATTCATCATGTTGTGTCACAGAGCAAGA
This sequence comes from Holothuria glaberrima, assembly GCA_009936505.3. Classification (NCBI taxonomy): domain Eukaryota; kingdom Metazoa; phylum Echinodermata; class Holothuroidea; order Aspidochirotida; family Holothuriidae; genus Holothuria; species Holothuria glaberrima. The sequence continues at coordinate 3,231 of WURT03152168.1, forward strand.
TGCTTGATCTCAATTGCCTCTCCCTCTTTCTGGAGGTTAAAAGAGGGACCTGTGAGGTACGAGATTTGTCATTGAGTATGTCATGATAACTACTGTCAAATATAAGGGATTGTCCCTCAGCAGATCTCTGGTTGAGCTCTTGTTTTTGAGTTAACACCTTTGATCAGGATTGCCTAGATATCGGACTAATTAAAATGCAAAGTTAATTAAGTTGGTAAAAGGAATAATGCACAATTGTGTAAAAACATTCCTACTAGAAATAGACCATTAGGTGTCAACATCTTGATATAAACTCATCAAGGCACAAAAACCTAGCAGCTGAATATTTTGCAGATTGACACAAAACCTCATGTCATGTGACCACAAATCTCATGTCATGTGACCACAAAACCTCATGTCATGTGACCACAAATCTCATCAGGATGCTCAAATTTTTGAATATTTAAGTAATACAATCAGTTTAGTTGGGAAAAATGTTGCCTTCAAGTAGACAGAAAATTTACTCAATATCATTCAGCTGAATATCAAACCTTCCAACTTGTGACCTAGGATGGGCATTTTGATTTCAGGTCAGTTCATAAAAGGTAACATTCTTGAGTAAGATGCTTTTTCTCAATGTTGCTTTTTCTACTCAGGGGCTAAATGTGTACCTGTGAGGTTACGTGTTGCTGTTTATTTGCCACAGTATGATAGCGAGGATATCTCTGTGACAGGTTATTGTATCAGGGATAATAGGTGTAGCACTTTTTGCCTGGATTCATCTACATATAGATGTGGGGTAAATTCAAAATTGTTTGATGGTTATCAGTTCATTGCTTCAGATGCCATCCTTAGTTCATTTGTCTTTGAATACTGTTGTAGCTTCTTTTATGTGTTGTACAGTGTATTTAGCAATGATGCAATATGTTGTAAAAACCTTTGATACATCTCAGTTGCAAAAGTTCTAAGTCCTGTCGAAGATCTAAGATGTTTGCAATCGGTTTTCCCCTCTGAAAAATAAAAGCCAACTTTGAAGGGCTATGTTAAATGCTGTTCCTATCATATGTGGTTGATTTCAGGGTTCCCCTGGGTTTTAGAGAGTGTGAATTGGTATTAGTCCATGGGGGTAATATGATGCCAGCCGTAGCACCAACTGTTAGGGTAAACTACCATTGCTTCTACAGCTGGTACAGTACAGGCATAATTATAGCAAATTTCTGTGAGGTGGTAGCCAAAAAATGTTAGGTGGCCACCTCACAAAAATAATGCCAGGGGAAACCCTGGATTTACATCAGACATCTGCCATATATCTTGAGATTTAGAACTGGTCTTAAGATTAGGGTAACACATGAAGGGTGTTCTTGCTTTCATCCTTTGAAGGGTATGCAAGAATTAGCAAGTAGTGTTCAAGCAGGAAGCACCCGTCACCCACCCCACCTGTAAAATCACAGGAGGGTATTATTTGCAAGGGGGGAGGGGATAAGGAGGAATACGGGTGGCATTACCTTACGTTTTATGCTGCAGATAGTAGTACATTGCAATGAAATATTTTTCATATATTACAAATATCTACTGACTACAAGCAGTATATATATTTTTACTTTCATTCCAAATTCCAAAACAAATATGTCAGAATTGAAAATTACTAGAAAATATTCTCTGATGTGTGCAGAATTTAGGTAATTTAGGTTTTATGTGAAAGAAAGAATGAAAAAAGCATTGAGATAGATCTTATACCACAACATTGTGATATTACAGAAATCATTCTGTGTTGTATCTTAGCACCTTGAGGTAAGCCACTGTAAAATGGTAATGTTTGGGTCGTATCTTAACATCATTTGTCTTGCAGCTGAATATATATGGTAAAAGACATAGCATGTCAAAATTACAAAGCTTTAACTGCCTCGACAAAGCTGTAGCTGGCTTGATGTAGTACACATTGCAATAGCAAGATTACTTTAAGCTGCTATTGTTATGTGCATGGCTGCAGCCCCTGCAGCTTGGCTGAAGCAGCTGCAGCCTGAGGTTTTAACATGGTGTCAGGCCGGTCCCATAGCCACCAAATAAGGTACGAAAAGGGGGGTGAAAAAACTTTCAGGGGGGGATATACTAAAAGACATTGAGGCAATGGTAATTCTTGATCCTCTAGGGGAAGGGACAAAAAGTTTTAGGTCCACCCCCATGGTTACAGGCTTGCATGGTACCAAACATACTTTTGTTGTATTCACAGTATTGGTCAAAAAGAGCTTAATTTTTTTTGTAGAATTCATTGCAGTGTTATACAGTGTATCTGTTTGACGAATGCCATGCTTCAGTGTCTTGTAGTTTTAGTACAAATGCTACTGTACATTGCATCCTGTTGTTTGTTTGGGAGTTTAGTTTAATCAAAACAAGTCAAACGTAAACTTTGAAACATGTTTACCAATTTGAAATTCTTTATCTCTCTACAAGACCTTCGTCATTAGACATTTTGGTCAGGAACAAACAGTCCGTAACACGACAGATAACCATTTTATGTTGGCTTTGAGCATTGGTGCAAACAATATCAAGTGTGCAACGAATAACATATTTCCTTCATAGAAGTATGTTTGTAAAAGTTGTGTGACTTTTCATGAGAAACTGTCATATCTGCTATAAACATTGTTATTGGTAATCATTTATTAGATGTATGCCAGAAGCTTCCAGACAGAAACTTTCACATGTATAATTTATCTATTGTAGGACATGCAATTGTAGTAAGAAGTAATTTTGTTGTTACATATATTTTGTATAATTGTGTGCTGTGTAACTTGAATGCTGTGTTGTTTGTGTTTCTTGTGTTATTTATTGGGAGTTAAACATTTCATAGGATGACGATTTGGAAGGGATTTATCTTGTGTGAGGGTATTAGTGAACCACTGTAGAACCTCAAGATAAGATTAAAGATGATATGTCGTCTCGTAAAAACGCAGTAAAAACGTATGCCGGATTCTGGATGACTTCACAGCATACCCTTGTTTTGACTTCGATTGCATTCAGTTACATTATCGATAACATTATCGATGGTGTATCGAATCTGTTAGTATTATCAGCGGTGTATCGAATCGGTTCGCAATTGAAGTTAAGATAAGGGTTTGCTGTGACGTCATCCAAAATCCGGCAGAAGTTTTAAATGCATTTTATGAGACAACATATCATCTTTAAGTTGAAAAGATAAAAGGTCACTCATTGAATAAGATGATTATATTTTGAAAGGTGGACATCAAGTGTGGTGAATTGTAAACAGTATTAAGATAGGGTCCAGGTTGCAGTTTGGAAAATTTTGAGTTTTATTGATGAAAAAATTCTGCAAACTAGACACTCATGCTACATGTGCCACTTAATTGGACATCTTTCTACCAATTCTCTACCCTTTTTTATCAGGTTATCGAAGGTTCAGTGATGGAGGGTTAAAAGTACACAGTATGGTTTGGTGTACATTCATTTCCTGTAATACTTTAGACAGCAGTTGAGCAGGGGCATCACACATAGCATCGCTTCTCAGCATTTTGGCTAACATCATGTGTGGTATCTGTTCTGATAGACCCATGATATGGAGACCTAAAAGTGAAGAGGTTGGTGAGAGAAGTTTGTTGCTCTTTTGGAATGTAGCTCTTTTGGAAGAGCAGAACTTCCTCCAGAGTAAGATTTGATTTCACCACTTGCTTCTTTGCCAGAGAGTTGAAGGGAGTTTGGAAAAAGTAGTCTTGGTTTATTGACTGAGAGCTACAGAGGTGTGTATGAGAATGAATCATATTTTTACATACTGCATTTGAATACTGCCAGATTTTGTAATAAATTACAGTAGTAACAGTAGAGCTGTGACTGTCAGACTTGGCTCTCCTTGTGACCTTTGACCTCAGATCACCTACAGTTCAGTTCTTTGCTATTAAAACTTACTAAAGTGAAATGAGAATAATAAAAATCAAATACATAAGCAGGAAGTGACCTTTTCAATTTTACCTCCTTCCCTCTGTATCGATCTACCCTCTGTGTCCCTCATCATGAACATAAATATTTGAGTTTTTGTTGTAGTATCAAATTTTTCAGAGTTTAGTGAAAGGAATTGACAGAGAAGGTCCTTGACCTTTCAAGGATGGGTACCCATTCATTTGTGCAGATATCCCAAGAAAAGAGAGATAACTAAGATTGTTTTATTGATAATTTTCTTTCAATAATGCATTATGCTCATTCCTTTCTATGCAATGCAAATCTTGTCTTTGACTTGCAGGCAGTCACTTGTAGACCAAAATTTGGCTAAGCTTAATTGTTTATAGTTAGTCTCTGTAATGTTTTATAAAAACATGAAAGTAGTGATTTTTGTAACTAGAATAAATTTTTTAGGGCTTTTAGTCAATGTGGATTCCTGTCAGTTTTCATGTTTGCGCAGTAATAAACTAGGCCCATATTAAAAAATAGGGATAGATAATACTCATCCTATTCTTTTAATTTGTCTACAATTGTTTCATTCGATATCACAGCCCTCTATAACGCATCACTAGGCTGTACCCAATGGTTGAGAAATGTAATTGATGATGGTGATGTGATGATAATGTATCTGAAAGTTCATTGTTTTCTTCCTAAATCTGTATTATTTATTCAGTATCATGATTGGTGGATATTCCTCACATTTGGTCTCATATTAGGAGGGGAAAAATTTAGCTGAAAAATTGATACTCAAACATAGTACTAGGTATATACAAATGTTAAGTTATTTTCATGTCTGGCTATAATTGAGTCCTGCTATTTTGCTACACATAAATGAAATTACACTTCGTGATATAGTTCCCAATGGTTTGTGTACAGTATGCTAATTTCTACAACATTGGTGTGAGATGTTTTGGAGAGGATTGAAATGTGAACTATCAGTAATATCAGGTGCAGGTATTAAATAACAGTACAACAACACTAAACTCTGTCCAATAATTCATGTGTGCAATATTAGGTGGTTATTCTGATGTTTTCCATTTTGTTTCATGAATTTCTATTGGCAGCTGCTATTGGTTGAACTTCCTTATTCATTTGCATATTGAAAATGTTGTCTTTGAGGTTACCTGTACAGAGGGGTTTCACCATTGTCACATGATAGCGCATCTCTGTGGTCTTGAAGGGCAAGCGTCTAATGTGTCAACACACACAGCTAGCATATTTATGGGTGTCACAGTAGAATCTGTGGTTATGTCTTGGGTCTGTGTTGTAAATACGCTTACTGCGAGTGTGTTTTGCCCTTCACTGCCAGGTGGGAATGTCCATCACATGACGTCACATGAGATCCCTCTGTAGCTAATATACAAGTAATGATGTCATAATGCCCTAAATAATTATGGATGCCTTGACTTTCACTGCAGCAATCTATATATAAAATAGTCCCTGGTGTAGTATGACAGCTGATACACTTTTTGTGATTGTTGGATGGTTGATTGGGGGATTGTAAAAGGTACTGTAATTAGCTAGGTTTGAGTACTTTGACAAATACACTACAAAAAGTCATTGTATGCAAAAAAAAAATTATTCTGCTTTGGTATAGCTGTTAGCAATTACAATAATATTACAGCTGTTAGTAATGTGCATTTTTATACCATAGCCATACTGGTGCACATTACTGTTTTACTGAAATACCTTTCTTCTTTTAAGCCTTTAATATTAATCCTTATCTTAACTCTTGTTGACACAGTGAAGGGTTGCATTAACATTTTTAACCACAAACATGCAAAATAATGGAAGAATATTTGACCCTTAGTACATGAATTGTAGAATAAGAAAAGGAAGAGATCAGAATTTTTTTTCCACTTTCCTGTGAAGTTTCATCAAAAGTGAAAAATGTAGCTTCTGTATTTCCATAATGTGAAAAGTAATTAAAAGTGTAAAATTGTTTGTTTATACATTTCAAGATTTGTATATCTTGATAATAATCTGCTGTAAAATTTTTTAATACCATGGGTCATTAAAGGGAGAAAGCAGTCCCCCGAGTTTATTTTCAAAAATTTGCTAAATCTTACATCCTCTTATTTCTCTCACAAGTATTTTCATAATGTTCCTGTGTAAAATCATTAAATATTGAGGGTAAACCAACCAACTGTTCTGCATAAATTAGTAAATAAGTAACAAATGTATCGTCACGTGATTGATATGAGCCATTCCTGAACTAGTGTACTCAAAATTGGGGGGACTGCATTTTCCCTTAAAGGCTATTGATCACCCAAGACAGGTGCTACTTGTCTACTGGAAATGAACATAGAATGGGCTTTAAGGTAGACCATTGCTTCATATGAAACTACTTTTGCAGAATTTTTGAGAAAAACAGGTTTATGGATCAGTTGCATGCACAGATGGGGAGGGGGATGGGGTTGACTCATTGAGGAAATCTAAGAAAGATGAAGAGATATTGGAGGATTGTGGATGAGTGTCAGTAAACAGGAACTTGACCCCCCCCCCCCCCATCTCCATCTCCCATACCAATCCAACCCTTAAAGTGCCTGAAAGCCTATGCTATAGATTGTATATGGTAACCCTTTACTTTTAATGCCTTTCTGTGTAAGGGGTATGCAAGGGGTTGTGTATAACAGGGCATAAGTTTGTAGGGTTATTGCATGCCACAAAACAAGAGGTTGCAAGTAGCACCTGGATATATAACCCTGACATGCATAAGAAAAGGCATGACATTTAGGCGTGCAGTGAAGGTATTCCAACTTAAATTTGGGAACAAAATGTTAACTTTCTTTCATATACATGTATACTTATACAACTTTGTACCTGACATCTTAATGTTTAATTTTATGTCATTTGATGTGATACCCATGAGATTCAAATAAATAAATACACTAATATAATAATAATCCAGTACTTTACAGTCATTTCTTTAAGGCATTTTTTGAGGGTCATGTATGAGGTTCCTATTGTATGTGATAAAGATTAAATTTTAGGGGACTGCTCTCTGTTCCAACATCTCTATATTCAGACAAGTCTTCAATGAGGTCAGTGTTACGATAAGGGTGAGGTTAGAACATAACCCTTATTCTAACACTGACCTTTATGCAGCCTTGTTAGAATATAATGTCAGGATAATAAAAGTTGGAACAGAGAGGTGTAACCAAATTTTAGTGTATTGTCTCTAATCCTAGTACCAATGACCTATTCATAATTCTAGAAATCCCCAAAGAAGACTGGTGGCTTTGGTCTTGAAACTTCCCCTACTTTACTCAAGGTCACAATACATTAAAAGGGCACATTTCCTTTGTATCCCTTTGTCATTCCAAGTAAACCACCTGTTGCAGACCTAGCTTTTAAACAGTGCTGTGTGCATGACACAGGGAATGGAGTGCATGAGTATCAATGGCTCAGAAGCTCAAACTGGCTAATTACAATCCAAGCCAACATTTGTTCCAGGAAGGTTATATACAAAGTGGCAGTTTGGTAGTAATATTCAATGAACCCCAAACAAGGAACCCAGTAAGAAAGGGGCTAAAAAGCCTGCTAGCTCACTTAATAGTTATGAACAAGTCGACTTAAACAAGGGCAATTAAGGTTACTTTTGCTGAGTGACCCCCCAAAATTTGGAAACTTCAAATTGTGTTATTATCAAAATTTCAGGAACCAGATGTGTTTGCATCTATGAATATATTTGAAATATGAGTAAAGAAACTCCTGATGACATACGCAGAAAAGATTTGGCACAAAATTTTCACTACATCTACTAAATTTCATGTACACCCAAC
>WURT03152179.1:0-10942 GCA_009936505.3 Holothuria glaberrima
GATTTTTTCTGCAAAATTTTACAGAATATAACTGTAAATTACCATTCGTAAAAAATACAAACTTAGTTCGTAAACCACCTGAAGTACGTAAAACTTTTGTAAAAATACAAGAACATTTCATGTAAATTAGAAATACAGAAGTTGTCCTGAAAATTTTACAGAAAATTTACTGTAAATTTACAGAAATTTTTTACAGTGTAGAATGTTGTTCTGCTGTCAAGGTAACTGCTTTTTGTTTTAAAAACATACTAAATGTAACCTGGCGCTAATTTTGAAAAACAAAACTAGGGCTTATAAACCCACATGGGTATATTTCTCCCAGGGGCTGTGCAGTTGATCTTGCAATTAAATGATGACACATGAAAAAGGTATATCTGTTTACCTCTTGGAATGTCCTTCTAAGAAGCTATACCGGGAAGAATTTCTTCCCCTGTGTGTCCCCCTTTTCTATGGCCTGAAATGTTTCAAATGATAAATGAAAAGATTTGTTCGTGAATTCTCCATTATCAAATCTCTAAGTGCATGGACAGCCGTGTAGTGTGGTGGTGCACGTTTTAAGAGAATCCAGAAAATAATTCCCTTTCTTAGATGGGATTGTGTAATAGACCCTAAGTATAATGTCGGTACTGCACAACCACCAAAAATGAATTAACAAGGGCAATGTCCAATTAAAAACGGTTCACCTAAACTCCTGAAGAATTATCTTGTCGAAGAATACGTAATATTGAACGTTCTCACTTACCTCTCTCAATTGTTTTACAAAGGACTGAGATTTTCTCTCCCAAATTATACTTAAAACAACATTTGGAAGGACTGTGTATACTATTCCATAAATGTGACATGCAGTTCATTACCACATTACTCAAAGGACAAACACAACTGCTCTTAAACTGGGAAAGTAATTCAACACCTGACAATTACAAGGTATAATTTCAACAAACTGTATCAAAAGCACTATCTTTAGCGTCACAAAACCTTGCATACCTGACAGATAAGGTGAAATCCCCAGGATTACTTTGGCTTGGACGGCATAAAAAGCTTCCTTCATATCCTCGGTCTAGGAGTAACTGCTCGGCCTCAATACCTGAGATGTTCGGATGAAACCATCTGTTGGATTTTGAATGAAAGTGATGAGAGATTGCAAGCTATAGCGCTTGTAAGATTATGCTGAAATTCTTGCACCCTTTGTCAACATGCTTAATTGCCCGACCGGTGGACGGGTATTATTTCTTTGCTTATATTCGTTGCACATGTAACACCAAGAGTATGTAGTAAAAAACGTACATATTCCACACCTACTACGAAAGAAACTTGTTCAAATGCAGTTGAAGTATAGAAATGTTTAAGGCTAAGTTAAAAACCCACCTTTTTAACAAAGCATTCATTATTTACTGTATTTATTTTTATATTATAGCGTCTCAAAAAACCTTTGGTTGTGTGGTGCGCTATTTCAAGTGACATTTACATTGTACCATTTCATCATTTATCGATTAAATTGACTGAAGCAGGAAGGTTTTATACTACCTCCTTCTAAACTGAAGAATGTTTGGCCCAGTGTTAAGAGCTAAATTCCTTTATGATGCTTCGAAAACCCCCTTTTCTGAGACCTGTGAAAGCATAAAGGTCACTACAGTATACACATCAGCTGTTTTTGGTTATTAAATGTATGTACATATAACAAATGGCCAGGTATAAATTAGAAATACTTTGGAACATATTTTAGACTGGTCGCTGACAAATTTAAATTTAATTTAAGGCTACTATATGACACATAAATGACAAGAGAAGCATCTGGGAATTAATTTCTTATGGAGGTGGGGTATTAGTTATATGGAAGTGTGATTGGGAGAAATTTTGAAAATGCACACTAAAACAGCTGTATTAAACCTCTGTCAAGAGGAGTTAGACTTTGTTCTTGTCATTCATTTGAAGCCATAATATAAGAAACTAGTCATGAAATCACTATGTGAGGATACCTTCGTGATAACATAGTTAACTCATGGAGCTAAACTTAACCCACAGGTTCGAGGGCGAAGATAGTCACTTCAAGTCGGATAACTGGGATTGATCCAAAAGCAAGATCTAGTGAAATTGTGATGTACCAGATTTAACTACAAACTTGATCTTTTCAACACAAGATACTCGTATAGGGACATCAAGAAAGAATTTGTAGATGGAGAGGAACTTTCAGTGGTAATTTTTCTTTCTTCTTGTATTTTGTCTTTATCTTAGATTATAGTTTTTCTGTTTTCTATTGCCTAACAAAGTGACGAAAATGTCTTCATAAAATAGCCAGCTCTCCTACAACCTGTCTCGACTGTGACAAATGCCCAAGGTTGAGCAATTACGATCGACCGTAGCATTAACACACTGCTATGTCATTATTTGTATCTTGAGTGGTAAAGGAAATCTATTGTGATAGAAGCGAATAGCCCACACGATTAGGTAGGTAACATGATAATACCCGAGCAGAACAACAAAAAGATGAGGTATGAAAAGCCACTCTTTAGCGGAGTCAGTGCAGTATGATATGTGTACATTTTAAACGTAGTTGAAATTTTATGAGAAGCTTTTACGGACACAAAAGAAACCAATTTGAATTGGAATGAGCTGTTAGTTTACAGCAGACAACAGTCTCATGAAAGTTCAACGTAACCATAAATTGAAAGAGTTTTACACAAGAAATGGTTACGCCTTTCTGGGGTCCCTTGTTTCCGCGATTTGAAGGATGAACCCTATAGTGAATTTCTCAAGAGTTTGTTAATTTATTCAGGACAAATTGCTTTCAATACACATCGTCTAGGCTACGTTCTTGTCCCTTCATCCTTCTGGTAGTAGCTCCTTGGACAAAGTTCAAGGAAACAGTCGACGGTACTTTCCAAAACATAAAGCATACCAGGTTTCAGACCTAAAATGTAGTGTGATCAAGTAACAATTATCGGTGGTGTGGTCGAAATAATGAAAGTGGCATTTGAAGCATTGGAGCTTAATACCCGGGAAATTCAGGGTTCGATCCCCTGCCGGCTCAAAGTCAGGTTTTTTTTTCATCCAGGAGCAATCTTCGGTTTTCCAATCTGAACTGGACTTTCCAAAGAAACCAAATTTTATCTAAATTGCTTAGTTGGTTAGCCACCCGACGTGAAGTTGTGATTTATAAGCGGCAGGCTTCTCCCACATTTGCGTGCGTTTAGCGTCGTTCAAACAAGTGCCCTTCAAGCCTATTATTTACACAATTACCGGTGATACTTATCACGTCACGGTCTCTCTACGAGTCATATTTAGGCTATTGTTGAGATTATCCAGACCTCAACAAGATGAAGAAATGCACGGTGTAAAGGAGATGTTTTTATTGGAAATTGTGTTCTGTAGGTGCACTCCAGAGTGTGTATGTACATGTCCTGCCATGGCAGATGCACCTAGGAAAGTATGACTTTTAGCCATCTACTGCGGGCGTGAAAAGATAGCAGACCCTTTTTAAGTGGCTATGGTTCGTTTCTTTCAAAGGTTCAAATCATTTGGTATCTTTAGGAGTATGTTTCCTACAACAAAATATAACCACTCTATTCGTTTGAATTTGTTTTCGTACTTGAAAATTGAAAAAGATTATACCCTCCTCCGGACATTTGATACGGTGTTTGCATTCCATTGTACCGATGATCAAGTTTGATACAATGTAATTCCTAAAAAGTCGTAAATTTTGGAATTTTTATCTCCCTACTTTTGCACACCAGTTGTTTAAAGTAAATTAAGTATATTTCACGCAGATTTTTCGTCTTGTTTGCCATGATTAGCACCTGTATAAAAACATGTACAAGCAGCGACAATGCAACAGCATAGGTACAGTACACAACATACTACGCAATGTATCGTCAGCATTGTTTAGTAGAGCTACCATGTAAAATCAAGTTTAATACTTTCTTTGGAATGTCGGATCTGAACCAGCACCATACTGTTGAAGGTTGAAGAGTAAGTGGTTCTTCATCGGGCAGATATGTTGGACTGTCAGTAAAGTGAACTTTCTCAGATTTCAAAGCAGAAATCGAGGCGATACTGATCAAGACGTCAGTAGTGAAGCTGAGGTGGCAAATGTGTTAAGTATACTATCTGAGCCTTTTGGATGAGCCAAAATTATAGCTCCACAAAATTCAAACAAAAGACCCTTGCGGAGCGATTGAAAGAGACTAGAGCTTGGAATGTTTTACATAAACAGTAAAAAATATCAACTTCATGTTAATTTCATGCAAGTTTTTGGGGAATGTGTGAAATTAGCATACGAGTTTGCTTAGTTATTGGCTGGCTGGCTGGCTGCTGCCAATCCACACACTGTACGTAATACTGAGGCCCGAGCCGAACTTAAAACACTGAGGAACACTGTGGAGGTTTTCTTCGGCTTTCGGTTATCTATCAACGATTCTTATCAGTAATGCACAGCCCCCAAACATAATAGACGGACACTACTCTCATTTTTTGGTAAATTTCTGGACTCGCCGCAAATCACAGTCGTTATAATCTCATAACAGTACATGACGCAAAATTTGCCTTTCTCAGTCATAGCTACCGCAGTTTTTGGGGGAAAACTGTGGTTCCCAATTAAAGTACCCGAACACTGGTTCATTACTTCAATTAGTTGCTCCAATGAGCAGCAGCTTTGTTAAAGCTTTGCTGACCATTCTGGTACAACAGTAGCCCAGCACTGAGGGGTTTACATTACAACTAACAACACATCCTGCTCTGAAATAAGTACTGATAAAAAGAGATCAAATTACTCATGGCCACTGAAGGTTAGATCACCTTTCAGTTTAATCTGAGATAACCTGTCATCAAATTTCAACCTTCATGGCTATTGACCAATGCTTGAATGAGCACCTAATTGGTATTGATAAGAGCTCTAGACAAGTTCTGGCATAGGAAGATTTTGCGAAATGAAATGTAGTAGGCCTTTGTCGTACGCCAGGTTCAATGTACGGAGGCTGGTGTTCCTAATATGACGTCAGTATTGTGTTGGCATAAAATCACGTTTTCTGCAGTCCTCCTCCTGAAGCGATCTTTAAAAATATTAATTTCTTATTAAAGATTAAGGCTTTAAGGGTGACTACAACATATTAAGAAATAGCTTTTTCGTATACTTTCAGGCTAAGTACCTCTCCTGTTCTTTCAATTTACGTGTCATGGCCACTTTAATATACATTATTGTAAGTTCGGGGATGGTTATTATAAAGATATATAAAGTACTTTTCACACTTAACTCAAAGAAAAACACTCCATGATTAAACTGAAAGTGAAACAAGCATGTACAATATCAAAATTGTTGAGTTTGGGTGAGAATTGACGAGTGACCTTTGACCTTCCTGATTTCCATGTGATAATCACCAAAAATATGAAAGCTGACAAGCTAAGGAACGTTTTAAGAGTGGTCGGAAACTTTACAAAGTAGAACGGGGGTCGAATATTCCACGGTTTCGTTTCTAGACTGTATGTAATATTTACCTATATCGCACTGTTAGTTAAACAGGCGGATAAAAAAGGTCTCTACTCTGAAACTTTAAAAAGTGTGCTTAGGGAAGGAAGCAATAGATTTGACGTAAGTTCATTTTGTATCATATTTAGTAAAGACAAATTGTGAGTATTCTAGCAAAACATTTTCAATCAGGCAAGGATCTAGAGAGGGGAAAGCTTTCGGTCTCCGGCCCACCCCTTCTCCTCCAATACGGCGTCAAGGCTTACTTTCTAAGACAATCCCAGAGCTGCTCTACTCAGTTTATGTATATACTTTTTTGATCGCCAGATGCCAGGAAATACCATAAAACAGTGGTTACTTTCAAGTTTCCCCAGAAGCCCCGCTCGTAGGTCGGTACTTTTCCCTGACGGAGTTAGCTCCCACCCGTGCTTGGAAATTTGTGTATGCTCCCATTCTAATGATCGAATCCCGTGAAACAAGCAGTTGAAATTATCACATTTCTACCCAAGGTTGAATCTGAATCACGCAAATGCCATAAACAAAGCTTCAAGTTGATGACGAAAGTTTGCTTTCTTTTCTTTTTTTTTCTTTAGATTGTTAATGATTTAACCCTGAGTTGTACGAGTTTGATGATGTGCTGACTTACCAAAGAGTATGTTTGTAAAATATCATTGGATACATTTTCAACTTTATTGAATATTTTGTATGGTGGAAACTGGTTAAATGTTGTTAGTATGTCTAATTTAAGTCTTAACAATAATGAACAGTCAACTGCTGCGTACAAGAATTAGCCAACTCGATAAAGTGTACGTACTGAGCCTAGCCGGGCTCTACCAACAGTCAACTTAGGGACAAACTAGCATGCAATATTTATTGCTGTTGCGCAAACCACTGAAGAATAAAAATGCATACTCCGAAATACCGTCTCATTAGAAGAAGTAAGTCACTCATAGAATTAGACCTTGGAGAAACCTTTGGGACTAATTTTGTGTGCCTTTGTTTTATCACTAACTTATATTTGCATATTCCTCAGTCATGTAGAGGTTGAAGAGTATTCTACGAAAAGCTGCATAACATACCTTCGAGAAGCCATAAATTTCCGAACGTATAAGACGATACTGCGTCAATGGTATTTGGCTGTCTAAATTATTTTCAGAACGGGAAATGAAAGCGTGAAGTTTGACTTGAAAAGGATACTTAAAGCCTGTGACAATTTTCGAAAGCTCCTGTCGTTGTCGCAGCACCACGTCGACCAATCTTCGCCCTCTGTCAGATATTTGCCTTTCAATTCAGAAACACCTATGGATTCTTCAGAACACTACTGAATTGAACAATTACATGACATGTCACAAATATCAACTTATAGGCATGTCGCAAGTTTACTTCAAGCTTGCTATCAAACACATGATCAAGAAAATAGATTTCCAGAACGGTGTTTGATCTGATCAGTGCACTCCCGGATCTGATTTATAGGCTGTCTTCTTATTGGCAAGCTAGAGAGAGTGCGCTGTTGCTAAACGCGTTTCGTTCCTGGAAATAACACGGGGTCTCGTCAATGCTTTATCGAAAAAATGCCAGATACAGCAGGAGCTTGGAATGGATTGTTCAAGACAAAGTCAGTAACGAATATCAAGTTTAGATGAATGTTTTCTGGGGGAGTATCATAAGAGAATTCTTAATTACAAACACGTGCAGGACATTTTCTATCACATCCTTCAACTGCTTTAGTGGTTTCACCAGATTGTTCGAAGTGAGGGACACAACGTTTCGCCTGAAGGCAAATGAAAATGAAGGACTGAGTGGCGCCGTGACTTCGTGGTGACTCGAAGCATTCCCTCCTAGGGGCCGGAGAGCAGAAGACCCTCGATTGATTCCTGTGGGGTTCCAGGAGAAAATTTCCTGAGGCTCTGGGGTAGTTAAAAAATTGTGACCATAAGGTTGAATGCAGTGGCTTTGGATACGCCCTGAGAAGGTCACAAAATGAAACATTGTACAGTTTGCCCACATTTTGGTAACCGACTGATTTAAGGGGGTGGGGTGTCAGTGATGACAACTGATCAAGTTAAGGTTTGCATTTGGCTTCAGAATGATAATTCGACTTATGTTGCCCAGTAGAAATAAGTGTTGAGACAACGTCCTACCAGCTAAGGTGCTAAGGGGAAGTCCTCACAGTATTGCATCAAAAAAGCATTAACTTATGCCGATCCGGGACCTTACCTGGACCCTTTAGGGGAAAAGAAGCCCCTTTTGTGGTTTAGTGGTCGGTATAAGGTGCCTTAAAATTATAGGGTGGATAGTGCCTGGTGAGACCACCCCTAGTACAACAACCAAGAGCACAAAAATTTGCCGAGTGCCTAGAGAAGCCCGACTCAATATCTTTCTCACGAACGTGATGGGTTCTTTCCCACAGGTGGGCAGTCAGCAGTATTCATTGAAACCTACAGTTAACACGAACTCGGGTGTGTGACCTGAAACTCCAAACCGATTATTGGGTAATCGCAGATAGCATTTTCATGTAGAGGGAAGGAGTTCGGATTACGTGACTTTGGGAAGCTGTAGCCGTAAAAGAAGAGAAACCGTGAAGACTCGTAGACTTTTATCGTTTTTGTAATTTTGAAGTTTGATAATTTGCTTTTCTGTAAATACATTGATCATTTGTTTTCCCTTGACTATAACGCCAGTGCAGAACTTCATTAAATAGTAATTGAGATAAGCTGTGTTTTTTACCTTTTTGTGTGTTAACAATATTCACTTAACAACCTACCTCCGAGTCGCACATCATTTTTGACGGTACGTGTCAGAACCATCTACTGTCCAGTATGTGTGAGGCAAACTTGATGTCACTGAGAAATGATATAAAACCATACTTACCAATGAATTCATAAGTAGTGTCAAGTATGAAGGATAATATTTGTGTTGGTTGGATAGAGTGAACTGATATATGAAATTTTAATAACAACGAAATCAATTACAAAAAAAAAATCTGCTCTGCTTTCTCATATTGCTGTAGCTGAAAAGCAAAAAGTTCATGCACCGACCATTTACATTAATTCACAAGAAAGCCATACATACAGTCAAATGAAAGAAGGCGTGTTATAATTCGGGTCTACCTGGTTCCATTCCGGAATCCGTCCTCTTCCCCATGCAGAAAAAATATTTCGGGAAATAAAACAAGGAGAGCTCCAGTCACACCTTCCTTGTTTCATCAAAAATTATGGAATTTTTTCTGAAGTTTGCCATGTTCACTTTTGTCTTTCAGTGGAGACATTTCAAACAGTGTGTCTGGTGCTGTGCTTATTGTAAACTTGCAATCATTTAGTGGTATAATTCATATTTGATATAATCCCTTATTAAGGCTAATCCTTTAACACACGCAACCAGATACATATTAGTTATAGCTAAATCAGGTCAAGATTTCAGATACCTATTAACTAAATTAAGAAGAATTGCTTCAATGGAGCCCATTAGGATGTTTTATTGTAATATGACGCACCGTGAATAATCAATATGACGTAACCCCTTATGCAGTTCTGTGTTTTTTTTCTCAATATTTTTTTTACTCTTTTACACTGATGACGGACGTAAGAATGCTGTTTCATGGTGATCTGTGCACTCTTTGCTTTTCATGAATACCAAATATCAGAACAAGTCAATTTTCCACGGATAATAACAGTTTGCTTTTGAACTGTATTTCGTTCACTTGGAAAACAAAACCAACATGATTGACAGATCGTTAGAATATTCATAATATCTGTTTCACATAAATGATTCTAAATTATAGATAGACCAGATAAAAATGCGGGACTGTAAAATTTTGTAAATAGTGAAGAGTACTAATGCTTTTAAGTGCATAAAAAGTTGAAAAGATATGATCGCTTACGTACGTCTGCGTAGCTTGTTTGAATTCGTGCTTAATGACACCATTACTGGGAAGGAACGCATGAGTTATTATGTAAAATAACATAGTCATGAATGTTTAGTCTTTAGAAATCAGTTTTATTTTTCCTATAGGTGGTACGAACATATGTAATGAAAATTTTATCAAAACGTTTACAACAATCTCTTCAACCAAGTATCCTAAAGCACACTTACAGGTTAACATATAGACGAGGTGTTTTGCATAAAGACGATAAAATATTTCCCACTAATTGCCAACAAGAAGAATACACAACTTTATTGTACAAAGGAGTGTGGTGCGTATGACGTATGCATAGCTTTTCAGCTTCTAAAAGTGCTGAGGTGCATAACTAAAAAAGAATTTTTTTGTACATCTGGGGAAACTCATTCCATCGAATTATTCCCCTATATCTGCTCTGCACGCCTTATCAAAGGTTCTCAAAAAGCTTATTTGTTCCAAACCACCGTGGTTTGGACAAAAAGTAAGTTTTTACAGAAAATACTGCCTTAATACAACTTAAAACACCTACTCTTTAAGCCCCTTCCCGAAATTATCTCGCTCTTTGAAATACCTTGCCTACCTACGGTCCTGACGCTGTTATTTTGTTCAGTAAACCTTATCCTTTAAGTCCCTCTTGCTCCAGCTGCCCATCAATTTCCGTAATGACCGAGTTTTTAAATTGTAAAATGTTTAAGACATACGAGCTCATGTGTGCACTGAGTCCATTTTTCCTATAAACCGTTAATACACATCTTGCTTGCATGGTGCGGGGTGTTACAACCGATAATGAAAAAATTAACCGATAATGTAAAAACGACCGATAATGTAAAAAAAAAATTACCGATAATGTGAGAACAACAGATAATGTAAAACAAATTTACCGATAATGTAAAAAAATCTTTAACCCGATAATGTAAAAAAATTTACCGATAATGTAAGAAATCTCGTTTACCGATAATGTAAAAAGAATTTACCGATAATGTAAAAACTGTGATCAACGTGGTCGATTACCTCTAGGACGCAACTTCTATCAAATACGAGGTTCGATTTCAGCCCCTTCTTCCTCTGGGGCGGGGGAATGGGTGAGGGGGAATAACCTTCCTTACCTTTAGAATAGCGATAACAACACTCCTGTGTTTTTCGGACACGCTGATTTAAAATTGCAATTCTCAATCCTTTAGTTTTCGAGGTATCTGGTTTTTATTAGAGGGCGCACTCTAATGGGCCATATGCAGATTAGCTGTGCCATTACTATAACCTACCTTAACGTCATAAAATACTTGAAGTCCTTTTATGATATTTTTTTTTGTCGTAGGTAAGTTCATTTTGGTGAGGTAAAAAAATTGTTACCTACCTACATACATGCCTACCGACCTACCTACATACACACATATACACGCATACGTGTACGTAGGACCATATGAAATCTTCGTTAGAACAGTTTTTACATTATCGGTAAATTTTTTTACATTATCGGTTCAAAGATTTTTTACATTATCGGTTCAAAGATTTTTTACATTATCGGTTCAAAGATTTTTTACATTATCGGTCGTTTTTACATTATCGGTTAATTTTTACATTATCGG
>WURT03152190.1:0-10942 GCA_009936505.3 Holothuria glaberrima
CATGAACAATTATTATTAACTGTCACCGTGTTCAATGCAATAGACTGCTCACCAATCAATTATGTCCAAGGACGAACTTCCTAATGTCAAGCCAAGAGAAACATTTCACCAATTTCTTACAATGGCCTCGAACATGGGAATTAGCACAGACCTTTAGGTAGGCACAATTAGACAAGTATACATGTAAAGCCTTGCTTAAGTGCAAAATTGTGCTATTGTCATAAAGTTTCGTAAAGCGTTGAATTAATTGCTTTGGAATCCTCATTGTTTAGTGATTTTCCTCTGTTTTGGTAAGGTGTAGTTAGTTAGTTAGTTAGTTAGTTAGAGTTAGATGAGGTTTTACGGCTCAGTTTGTAACCCATTGGTTTAAGTCGGGCCGGCCACGGCCTTTTTCCAATTGTGGCTCACTGGCTTGTTTCCTCTACTCCATTGTTTGGTAAGGTGTAATGGAAGGGGATATTGCCTAAGGGGAGGTACGACACCTCTACTCTTTGAGAACTTTTCCTGGTCTAAGTTTTGCTAGATCCAAAATGTGCTAATATCGGTAAAGTTTTGGACTGATTACATGATCTGAATTTCAATTATTTACTAAATTTTTGGATGCTGCATGACACTCCTACATGGGAGTTGTGGGCTTCCCCTAGCGCTGTTATTCCTCACCAGAAGAACCGCTGGCGCCGTAGCGTAGGCTTTGCAAGTAGATGTTCGGTTGAAATGTCTCCCAGATGCCCATGAAGGGGAAGAATGACACGTTTTACACCTTGAAGTTGCATCTATACATTCTTTACTTAAACATTTTGTCCTTTATAAACAAATTAAGATTTCAAGAAGAGAAGTTAGATTTAATTTCAGGGGAAAGTGCAGCAACCCCAATTTTGTGTATTCGCGTATGTTCTTTCATAAATGCCTATTGAGAATCATGAGACCATATGTTTCTTACTGTGTTTTGAAATTTACGTACAGAGTATCGCCTTGGTTTACCTTGAACATGTAATATTTATGTTCTAACATATTAAAGATTGTTGAGGTGAAATGAGCAGATATTTGTGAAATTTACTTGTTGTTTCAAAATAAGTTTGCCGCAACTGCTTGTGCCCTTTAACATGTAAAGTTTGTTTACTTACAAGCTCATTGAGGCTAGCTAATAATTAAGGTAATAATTAGCCGTTTTATCTTTAACCAGTGTATATGCTGTTGTATTCAAGCGGTGTATCTTGTAGGAGGAACAGGGTTTATTTCTCAGGAAAAAAAACTCACATAAGAACGTGTCCACGGAGGGGGTCCCCCGCCGACTACGGCCCATCTATGTTCAAGAAAATAGAAGCCTGTCATTTATCATAAGGCGGCCCAAAATGCCCACGGCAGAAAAAGTGCGGGGCTAAAGCCCCTCTTGCCCCCCTGTCTCAGCGGTCCCTGCTGTGTATGTTCGGACTCCTACAGGTCACTGAATACTAAAGTAAGGCAAGGTCAAGCCTAGGCTAGTCCTCAGTAGAGGAACGTGTATAGCCGGTCGCCGATAGCTCCCTATAGGCTACATGGTCCTTACTACGCTCAATTGAAAACCCGGGGTCTGGTCGCTGATCAAAAGTGATTTTCTTCTTACAGCAAAACTAGAACCTAAAATCCTAATTGACTGCTATAACTTTTCCTTTTCATATCTTACACAAATATTGCAGTTATTTTTCATCTCTTTAAACCTCTGAAAAGTTCCGAAAATTTGAAATTAAATCCTCAACTTTATCACTTCATTTAAATTTACTGTAGCGTTAGAAATATTTGTTGTAATCAGAATAGACTCATTCAGTGTTTACAAACAAATGCTGTCACGGCTGGGTGTCAAAAGAGTTGGTAAGGCGCGCTTACACTGTCGTCACAATGAAAGGTAGATTCCAATTTGCCTACCTTCTGCAAGCAATCGCGCAAGCGTTTACATGCACAACACCTAATATACACGCATGTGTTCTTGCGCATGCTCTATGCCAACCAGTGCCAACCAGTGATGTGTAAGCGTGAACACCCTAATACCGTGTGTAACATTGTGACGTCATACAGAACATTTGATTACTGTAGATCCTACAGTATACATACACATAGCCATTGCCAATGTAAACATGCTATCATGACGTAATAGAGAAGCTCATTAGCATACTGATGTAAACAAAGTTCCTTAGTCACACAGGAAATTTTATGCCGCGAAAAAGTTGTTGATTTCTTTCAAGCATTTGGCCCTTTCCAGAAGATCTCAGTGATCAAGAACAACTGCAATACTCCTGTAAGATCTGGATAAGAAAAGTCATGGAAGCAATTAAGATTTTTCGTCCAAAATTTCCTGCGAGAAGGAAGTCAATTTCAACCAACAAAAAGACGGCCGATCCCCCCACTATTTTCAATGTGCATTGTAAGGACTGTGTGAGCTCTGGGCGAACGACACCCAGTTCTTTACTGAGGACTAGATCAAGCCTAGTCCGCAGTCTGCCCTACAGTATGCCATTGACCACAGTACGTAGCCTAAATTTGGCTTCAAATTGTATTTTCTTGACAGGGTAAGACTATTATCTGCATACGTAACATGCAAAAGCGTGTTGATAAAGTTTGGTAAGAATTTATTTTCATTTGAGGGCGTGAGAGGTCCCTGGACATTAAAGCCAGGGGATGTGAAAAATTTGTACACAATGCACAAGGGCTGTGATGGAGGAGTGTAACGGAAACACACAGCACTGTTCAAGGGCTCTAGGCTAGTCTGCAGTCTGCTGACCTAGTATATCGGGTCACATTGTGGCTGCCCATACTAGGTCAGCAACATCACTTCACAAAATTGGGGTACTGCATTGTCAAAATATTTTGCTGGTCTTGATCTTCATAAAATTCACAAATACTCCTCGGTTATTGACCTCTATGGGTCGACTATATGTTTCAGATCCTTCATGCTAAGAATGTGTGCACACAGTGTCCAAAAATTGTGATTTTCACAAGCAATGCTCTTTTGTTTTTTAGACATTCTATCAAACTGCTTAAATCTTGTTACTAGGATTTTCACACTATTGTGTGCTACATAGCATGTATTGCGATTCAATTGTGCCATAGTCCATGGCTATGTTACGTTCATAGACGAATATACACGTACATAGCAACATTCACTGCAGCCATGCACACAGACACAGGATCCCTCAGGGATCTTTTGCCTGAAAAAATTTGTACAGCCATGGCCTAGGCCTAGTTCAGGGAACAAAGTGTACGTGAGAACTAGGCCTAGGGGCCAAGTTCCCTAGGCTAAGGCTAGTAGGGTAGGTTTAACTAAGGCCTAAACTTCCCACATACAGACAGTCATGTAATGAATAGTATTGCACAGTATGGAAATGTAAGACAGACAATACATAGCTGATACATGTATGTTGTTTAGTAATATTTTGGGTATACACGTCTGGAGACTTCGTCAGGACTCTGCCCGTGGACAGCATCAGGGGCCCTAACGGCCACCCTTGGACCCCATCCACTTGGGCTGGGTGTTTGCACTCACTGTGCAAGCACACAATCATCTTTTAAGCTGTGCTAATATATCGTGGTCACCATTACTCAAATGAGTTGTAATAGTATTACACTGTTGCATACCTTGTGGAGTTGCACTATTCAAACATTTCAGTAGCAGCTCCCTAGGCCTACCTGACGTGTCATATTAAAACTTTCAATCTGTATGTTACAAAATTTGTAGGCAAATTTCCAACTAAAAAGCACATAATGTTCAATCAATCAGTACTTCTTGTTTTAGTTTACAGTGGACTACTTGGCATCAAACTATTTTAGCAATTGGAGAATAACTTTGGAAATGGGCTGCACCTCCAGTAGCCAATCTAAAAAGTAAAGAGTGTACATGCGGCCCGCATCATAGAGTAAGTAGGCTAATTAGGTGTGTTGTTTTACTTGTTTTGGCATTATTTTTGAGAATTGAAAAATCAGAATACATGAGGTTAGCAGTACTTTTCAAAAATGTATAAAAAGAAAGGAGAAGTCAGAGCATGAAACAGAGAGGTAGAGAGATTTTACTAAAATTGGAGATGCCAAGAGAAATCAAGAGAACTGACAGGTCTGTAATGTACAAGTCTTCGTTGACATTTTCTGCAGGCCTATGTGTGGGGTGGTGCTACACTAGCGTTGGGCGATATGAAAAAAAATATCAATATATCCCAATATCGCCAAAATTTTCGCAATATATTGCCAAAACGGATTAATCTTCTGGCGACAACATCATGATATATATCATATATCGCCCAACCCTATGCTGGACACAGTTGGATAGCCTTGATTGTTTTAATGATTCACCTTTGTTTACCAATGCCCCTCCTGGCAAGGCAGGTGACTGATGGGAAAGTGAGTCAGAGACAGGCCTAATCCCTCAAGAATGCCTCAATTGGTCGTTGCTGATGAAGGAATTGAATGGGAATTGGTTGAGAAATTTATAAATTTACATCCACCAGTGCATGTAACATATAGGTTACATTCTCACAAGAAATCCATAATGTGCTAATTATGACTGGTCCCAGAGGGAGTTGCTGCTCCCCCCCCCCCAAAAAAAAAGGATTTTCAGTCCTACATCTTCCTCCTCCCCCTTCTTCAACCTTCCTTCCTGCTCAGGCAAAGAAATTGGAATATGCCTGAGGAGCCTAAAAAAACTTGAAGCAGAATTAGCGAAGGTACAGTATGCCTGTCCTTCTGGCAGGTCTTGCATAGGAACTTATCCTTATATTTCTTGGCTACCATGGAAATAAGTGTATCCCTTACAGCCTAGTGGGATACTAGAACTCTTACCTGTAGGCCTTCCATTCAGTTCTTTCAACCTTTCAGCCCAAAGAAGCTGTGACTGGTATGGTAGGTGAGGTACAGTAAGTAGGACTTATAGATTCACAAAACCTGGTTAATTTTGCTGATTTCTTTATTTTAGAAGTAATTTGAGTGGAATATAGCTCATTTGTATCCAGTCTGACAAAATATACCCAATCAGCCATGGTGTATGTTTAGTTAATTATGTAAAGTGGATTGTAAAGTGAATTATATCTTAACTTCACAGAGGTACTGTAGCTGCTCAAGATGGGTCTTCTAACAATACTTAAGAAGATGAAACAAAAAGAGAAGGAGATGAGACTGCTCATGTTGTATCCTTTACATGTATATATGTTTTATCTAAAATTACATATATATTCACAGGGTTTCCCCTGGCATTCTTTTTGTGAGGTGGCCACCTTACAGATTTACAGATCACTGTTGGTGCCAAACCTGGCACCATATTATCCCCTGAACTAATACCACCTCACACTCTCTAAAGCCCAGGGGAAGCCCTGTATTCAAGTAGTGTCTTTTACATATATTCATCAATGTTGGAGGTTTCAAGGCCAACTCTTGAGGCCTTGGTCTCAGCCTGGTACTGCACCTCTGGCCTAGGATTTTAGTTGAGGCTTTAAAGAGGCCAGCTGTTCAATGATGCATAATAATTTCCCAATGAATAGTTTTCTTTTGTTTCTCTTCTAGTCTTTCATGGTGTTGAATGGATGTTCAGCAGGGGTTGCACAAGAGGAGGACAGGGTTTTAAAATGTAAAAGGACAAGTTAGTCACAGCCCTTGCCCATTCAGGAAGGTCAGGCACCACATTGGGGTAGATGAGAATTCATTGAGAAACCAAGTTATCAGCAAAATCTTATTATAACTGAATGACAAATCTTCTACATATATCATGGCCTACTGGCAGACTGTTTTCTTCCTACTGCCCACAGTTTTATACTTCCAGAAGAGTCACCCGGAAAGCAATTTTGGGCCTTAGGCGAGCCCCTGGACCAAACAATTTGCGAACACAAGATGACTTTGACGCAGTTAGGCCATTCCAACGTTTTCATTGTATTTCTATCAGAGGATTGCACTCTTGGTTGAAATAACAATTTCCTCTCATATGTTAGGAATCCCACTTTCATTGCCTCAGAAATAAATGTTTGCATTTTATAATGCAGGTTCCTCCATTTTGGTTTCCTGACACATGTTACAGGACAGTAGTGCTGCTAAGAGCTGTTGATGTGGGGGGGGGGGGACAACAGATACCCCACAGTCAGTGTGAATTGTGCAAATACGTACCTGCAATAGGTTGCACCTGTGGCATATCCTTCCTTTGTGCCCTCATGCAGGTGCTGTGCTGGGAGAAGGGTCTAAGGGGAGTGGGAGTCCCCCGAGATTCCCAAATCATAAAAGGCCCATTTGAGGAAAAAAACACTGAAATGCTGGAAAATTCAAAGGCTCTGAAAACACAGAAAACCACATGAAAGGGTTCCTTTTTTCCCAAATTTTCCCAGTACCTGCCCATAGTTACCTTCAATTATAAGCTAAACTCAATGAACTTGCATTTAAGTATCTTTTAATTAATCGTAACCCTATTGAAATCCAAATTTGTTTCTAAAGCATGAAATCTAAAAATAGAGAATGTTTATATGCAAATTACAAGGTCACTTCCCCCATCTGCGAGGCATTTAGTCTAATCATTTTCTTGAAAGGCCTATACTATGGCTGGGCATCAACCAACTGTGCCCCCCTCACACACACACACACACACACTTTGTATAGTAAGAGGGAGCAGCCAGCAATGGGTACCAGCCTTGAAGAGCTGCTATGCCACAGAAAAATCAGTAAATAGGTAAAATCTCTAATGATATAAACATTTCAAAGCTTAACCAAGAAAAGCACTATTTTAGATCTAGAGGACCATGTCACCCACTCCTCTCAGCACCCTCTCCCATGACGGCACCTATGCACAGGTGAAAAAGATGGGCCTGACCGGGTGTCAGCTCTGGGCATGGCACCTGGTGCTCTGCTGGATAGTGTCATGGACTGCCTCTCTTCCCCTTCCATCCTAGGGAATTGCCCAGGCTACTGCACTGAAAGTCTTGGCTCAGTGATTGATTGGGATAATGTATGATATTTCATTACATTGGAGTAGGCCATTTGTAAAGTCGGAAGTTAGCTTCATTGTGGTAGTGTGGGAAATTGCCTATGCTTTAGGGTGGGTCTCAAGTCAGCCATCATTAAGTGCTGTTTGTTCTCGCTTATCAGTGATTATTCATGTTTGGCAAAAATTTTGCTTTTTTATTTTTTGCATGAAAATGATGTTTCTTACAGAAATAAATTGCTGGCCTATGATTTCTTGAGAGGCTTGTTGTCCTAGGGAAAGTGTTATATTGTAATGTTTGTAACTGAACTGAAAAGATAGAAACATTGAAAGGTTTAACCAGGATGATTGATTGAAAAACAATGAATGTTACATGGAAGTGGTTTTCTTTAATGGTTTAAGTTTATTGGGAAGATTTACAACATTTAAATATGATGGTTTCATTTCTACTTTAAATGTTTCTTTAACTGAAATAAACAGAGGACTTGATAATGCAGGTAAAACTACCATTCTGAAGAAGTTTAATGGAGAAGACATTAATACCATCTCACCAACACTTGGCTTTAACATCAAGACTCTTGAACATAAAGGGTGGGTAATGTATTGAAATTTAATTAGCTGTTTGAAACTTCTTGCAATGCATGTAGTGTAAACGTTCAGTTCTTTAATCATCATCTTCATTCTCATGTCTGATCACTGATCTGCACAAGATTAGGAAGCAGAGGTAATAATTGTAATGGACCCGCAGTTTATACTTTAATGGAAGGATTAAGATGAGAAGTTCTAATGCAGTGTCTATTTAAACTGCATTACTAGTACAGCAGAAGCAAAGTGCCAAGTAGAAATTGACATAAATACCTTTGAGTTAGCTTTTGCACTTACAGTCATTCTCAGCCACTTTAAGTACTCCAGCTGTGTGTTTTGACACAATTTGGATTTCATTTTAAAGCCTTGCCCATGCTGAGGTCCATGTCAACTGCTTCAGATTATGTACATGGTATACATGTGGGTTTCAGTCATTGTGTTGGTCTGTCATCGAAGCCAGTGAAAACTTGAAAATGCACTTGTGCAAATCATGACCACAATGTCCCTGCAGTTCCCTTGTCACTTTTGCTGCAGATCATTTTCAAACTTTTTTACTACTGACCATCTTAAAAATAGGTCAGACATTAAATGAACGTTATTTACTGTGCTACTATGCCGGTGCTGTGGCCGAGTGTATAAAGGCGGTGGCTTTTGAAGCAATGAAGCCTGTTACTGGGAGGTTCGGGGTTCGATACCCGGCCAGTTCAAAGTAAGGTGGGTTTTTCTTCCAAGAGCAATCTATGGTTTTCCCATCTGAAATGGCCTCTCAACTTAAAAAGAGGCCAAATTTGATCTAAATTGTTGAGTTGATTAGCCACCCGATATGAAGTTGTAATTCAAAGGCCACATAGGCTTCCCCCACATTTGTGGTCGCTTAGCGTCGTAAAACAACTGCCCTTCAAGGCCTGAATTATTACTATCAAGTATCGAGGCATAGAAGTTACCATTATGAACCTCTAAATTTGCAAGATAGTGATAAGTTTGTTAGACAACTTCCACTGGTGGGGTTGCAGCACGTTTACCCACAATTTGAAAGCATGTTGTCCTGAAAAAATCATAAATGTTGCAATTTTTCAAATTTTCTTCATAGTGAATCACCTTGTTTACCTGTGCATATGGGTTAATATGTATGGACCTAAGCTGAGTAGGCTATGCTTTGGAAGTAAAATTTGTTTTATGAAAGGCTTGAGCAAGAATTCAGTATTGGTTTGACAGATGATCTTAGTCTCTGCATTCTGATGAAATTTTCATTTGATTGCAACTTGTGGATCTAGAACTAATTGCAGATAAAGTTGGTATAGTTGCAACTTAAGGTGAACACGAGTGATGTTACTGTATATGAATGAGTATTTATTCTATGTTTTCATTGTTTTGCAATGTATTTTGACCTTGAAAGAGATAAGGGTATGTCTTTCTCGTGGTAAAGTTTGCAAAATCCAAATGCCTCTCATTCATTAGGAGAGATTATGGAGGTAAACATCATGGCTATGTTTAGAGAAACACAAAACAGTGTAGCTTAATGTGAGAATATGATGTCATGTGTTCTTGCTTCAAGTTCACTTGGGTGGAAAATGTGATAACTCCATCTGCTCATATCTTGAAATCAAAAATAGGAATTCAATGCAAATTTAAACAGAATAGATCGAGTAAGTTAAGTAACCCTTTAAGCTTAAACTGTAAGAATATTTTTGTTTTATAAAACAGGCATATACAGCACTGTGTCAAGAATACTGTACTAGCCTAGAATGCATAAACTTAAATTCTTGTATCATGTTCTGCAGGATTTCTTCCAGTAGGCTACCCACCATAAGCAGAGAAAGAGACAGCATTCATCTGTAGTTCTCATTATTTTACAGCTAACTTCTAACCAAAGTCATTCAGCAAGTTGGAACAGACATGTGTAGTGGAATAGGACTGAACTTCCAATAAAATGATTTTATGTAACATTGGCTTGTAGTAGTTTGAAATTAAATGAGTTGTAAATTAATACCATACTGCTATACACAATTATTACCTTGCTTTGATATTTGTAGTATGTAGCTTTAATACAGCAGTACTTTTGATTTTGTGTGTAGGTTTAAATTGAATGTGTGGGATGTTGGTGGTCAAAAGTCTTTACGATCCTACTGGAGGAATTACTTTGAGAGTACCGATGGCTTGATATGGGTAGTGGATAGTGCAGATAAAAGAAGACTTCTTGATTGCCAAGAGGAGTTGCGTGGATTACTTAAAGAGGAGGTATTGTAATCTACTGAATCTTGTTTGTTGATTTTAAGTCAAAATTAGAAATAATTTAGTGTACATGATACATGCTACTTTATGGTAGGATACAGGCATACATATACAGTGTGATATCCTTCTCCATAGGGGGGCAAAAGTAAAGACATCACCCTTTAATATTCATTTACATTGTTCATCTATCATCTTAATTTGGGTTTTTGTACTGGTGTCACCAATAAACTGAACTGGATTCAGTGTAAAACTTACACATGAATATCTTACAAGGGAAGTTTTGTTTTGATGTGTGTTATTTATAAGAAAATGGTAGTCACATAGTACTTTATCAATGTTGTCACTATCCACAAGTAGATGAACCATGTGCGGATTCTTCTAAACAGTTGTTAGTAGGGAAATGCACTTTAAAAGGATAGGTGGACAGAGTATTTTCGAGAATATGGGTCATAATCTTAACTTTTGCATGATAATGTTTTTAGCTACTGGTGTTGATAGCAAATGTGTATAAACAGGCAGGTACTACAGTATAATTTAAGTATGAAATGTCACATGCTGTGAACAAGCTGGGTACTTAATCCTTGAAATATTCCACTTTAGGGTGGATAAAGCTGTATGGTAGCAAACAAGCTGAAATCTTTTACTAGCCTAAAAATTGATCAAGATATAGTACTTTATAATCAATGTTTTACTTGGGACCAGGTGTGCACTGTTAACTTCATAGAGACTGTAAGCAAACAAACTAGGATAATTAGTAAGCCATTTCTAAAGTTTTGCAGTCACAGGAAATCATTGAATTTCCGCTACACACCACAATCTTTGTATGTATTACCAGTCTAACAAGTGTGATACAGTTGATGCTATACTCCGATGAGAAGACTTGACCCTGTCAAAGCTAATACATGCAAAGCATAGGGACAATTTAAAACTGAATTCTCTTAACCTGTGACACTGAAGTGAAATTGTGGTTGTACATTACTGGTTAATATTTACAATTACTGTAGACTAGTTCTGGTACCACTACCACCCAGTAGAACTGGCTTCAGCTAGGGATGCACCGGATTCCAATCCGGCCGGAACCGGATTTTTTCACTTGTAAAGAGAATCATTAAAAAATAGCACTTTGGGAAGGGGGGGGGTGTCAAGGCAGAGGAGCGGTGGTTGACTTCATGATAGTGTTACAATGGGTCCCACTGTAGGTAACTA
>WURT03152201.1:0-10942 GCA_009936505.3 Holothuria glaberrima
TGGAGTAAGGGAAAACAAGCCAGTGAGCCACAACTGGAAAAAAAGCCGTGGCCGGCTCGACTTGAACCAGTTGGTTGTAAACTGGGCCGTTAAACCTCATCTAACATCTAACATCCGACACATCATTTGCATTATGAGTGGAATTTTTACACCATATTGAGGCATTGCATGAGAAATTGATGCTTCATCGTGCGAATGTGAGATTGCGCCAAAATGGACGACTCTCACGCTGAATGCGTGAGAGTTGACAGCCCTGCGCCTCGTGATCACAACAGCTCACACCAGCATGGTATGAGCTAAAAACACTGTGACAGTGAACTAAGGGTGGGAAGTATGGACCTCAAGAAAAAATCACAATCAGAAAGCAGACAGGCCAATATACTTTACACTGACAATGCATCAAATGCCCTCCCCCCCCCCCTCCAGGAAAAAATGTTCGTCAGGCCTGATTATTAAATAAATTTTCAGGTTATTCCCCATGACAACTTCAAGCCAAGTTTGATTGTCTGACATATCTTTTGTTGTCCAATGAAAATGACATACAGCCTACAAAAAAGATGAACAATTACACTTTCATGATGCTGTCATAAAAACAAACATTTAGTTGCTGATGCTTTTTTATCTTTATTATTTTTAGCCAGGTGTTACTTTGATAGGAGATACATCTGTAACATTTTTTTGAACCTACATAGCAAGTTGCTGACAACAATCTTTTCTTTGAAGTAATCTTCAAGATGTAAGAGCTTTAGGCTGTAAGGTAATGTTCACCTGTTCTGCTACATCTTGAAGAGCATTATAATAGGAAAAGGTTTAAATTTCTTTTACATTGCAAGTCATCTCAGCCACAAACTAATTTACAATTTGTTGGTGTGATGTGGCACTATAAAAATATAACATTGTGTTTATGTTGTGCATTAATTGTGTTAATGCTGGTTGTATTAAAGGGAAATACAGGGCTTAATTGTAATACAGAAATTTTCACACCTTCGCAACTATGATTTACATGTACAGAAACAGAACATTGGGCAATCCAAAATAAGGTAACAGGGTAATTTTCATGTAAGGACACAACCCACTCGTACTACCAATATAAGGCCACGCCCCTCATGGGTACTTCTTAAAATGTATGGTTGCTATCCCAATGGCCTTTCTTGGGGGCGTCCATTACGATGTTAACTTTTAATTAGGGTTCGTTGGCCAAGCCTACTAGGAATCAGGCCAGTAGTTGTGAGGCAAGCTAACAAATAAACTTCCATAGAGGGCAGCATTACTAAATCCACAGTCAGAGAGGACCCAAGCCATCTCCTTCTTGCAACATAGATAATTGCCTTAAACATAAAATTTGCTTCTCTCATGATAAACCCAAAGCATGTCTGCCTACCATCCCTTGTGTATACCCATGGCAATAAACACAAACAGGCCTACAGGCGCATAGCCACTGTGCCAGTAATTACACCATCTTGTTTGAGACTGATACACAGAACTAACTCCAACTATTCGTGACATGACGTTAGTCTACGAGGAACGAGGGCTCTCTAAACTGAATCCATCAGTATCTGGCACTTACTCAAATTCAAACCAGACCATATCCTAGACTGGAAACATCAAAACAATGA
The DNA here is from genome assembly GCA_009936505.3 of Holothuria glaberrima. NCBI lineage: Eukaryota > Metazoa > Echinodermata > Holothuroidea > Aspidochirotida > Holothuriidae > Holothuria > Holothuria glaberrima. The sequence goes on from WURT03152201.1 coordinate 1,617, forward strand.
CACGACAAATTACTATGATTTGCATCCTCCAGTTCTTTTTTTAACCCAATTACTAAAAAACAATATAAAGAATAAAATTCTTCGTACAGTTTACATCACTTTTACCTACTGATAATATACCCCTGCTTTGAGTTTGCTTTACACAAAGCTTTTAACTGTTAACACCATTACAGTAAACAATGGAACTGAAGTGTAACATTTGTACCACAGTGGTCACACTGATTTACAATAATACCCTAACATCAGGCTAACACTAGCCATCACACAGTCATTCATGCAAATGGCCATATCACACCAAGGACACACTATAAGGGATCAGTAAACAATAACATAAGCCTAACACTAGGCTGCAAACACAATGCATAGAGAGCCTATTTTGCACAATACATCGTTACAATCTTAAAGTACTTGCACACATAGTTATGACATCATTTTCATGGGCTTCTGAATACAATTTAAACTTGATATAAATACATTTCAATTAACCTAAACCTGAACGGAAACATCGCGGATGCAACGCAGGGAATATACCTTTACAATAGGTTCTGGCTTCTCTGTAGAGTCCACATTATAGTGGAGATCAGTTCATTGCCTGCGTTAAGCTCAAGATTCAGTAATCATCCAGCTGCATATCAGTATTATGACATCAACACTCACAATGGAATCGTCACACCTTATGTGCCTGAAACTTCAAAGGCCTCACGCTGACTTTCATAGTCATATGGTGTACGTACAGCAATACAATATTAACAATGTAAGTTCTGGAACCACATGTTGTCGGTTGCAGCTCTCTAGTTTAACCCACTTGCCACGGGTCCTGTCTGCTTTCTACAGCAAATAATACAGCAAATAATACATTTGGAACACGGGGAAAGTCCAGTTAACTTCTTCAAGCAATTAATTCTGGATCAAAGTCAAATTATAGAAGGGATGACGACAAATTACAGATAAACTGCTGGAGTCAATGGATTTACGTCCACACTGGCCAGGTGCTTCTCAAAGACTGACTCATCAGAGGGGTTTCTGCCTCTCAGAGAAAGGACCAGAAATGGTATTGGGTATCACTCCGAGATTTTCAAGATAGTAAACAACTTTCTCACTTAAAAAAATAGAGGGCAGCATACATAAACAGTTTCTCAAAACTGGTATCCCTACATTCATTTCAAGAAATAAGCATTACGCTTACATTTTACTGCTTTGTAACTCAGGAACAATTTGTTCTTCCACACTTTCCAATGTTTACATTATGCATAACACATATTTGTAGTAATGGGTATTAAAAAGTTTTGGGAGGTAGAGCTACTGCCCGTACTCATTTAGCACGGTGAACAGTTCAGTAATAATAATAGTTACTCCCTGTCTGTGCCATATTGGGGTAATATAAACACAATATTTCCCTGTAACCAATGTTGAAATACATAGGTGGATCTATTTGCACCACAATAAATAGTGTCACATCTCTGTATTTACACTTCTGTATAGTGGGAAATTTTCACGGGGGTATAATTTTCGCACTTTTCACGACCAAGTAACTAATCGTGAATTTAAGACCCGCAAAAATACTTCTGTAACTCTGTACAAGAATATGGTGGTTGATGTAAAAGTGAATTCTTCACTCCACAAATATGTGTACAAGGTACAGAATCCCGAAAAACAGCCTCGCGGAAATTTCCTGCTATGCAGTATTACATAAACCAGTGAAGAGGCCGATCAGTTTGTCTGTGACAGACATTTTTTATATGTTGATAAAGAAAAGGGCTACCAAAAATGTGATGATAGGCAATGAAGTAATGGATTTCATTGTTAAGGGTATCATCAACTCTACCAGATTCTTACAAAAGTTGGTTGCCATGGTGTGTTACTAAAAACAGAATCAACAAAACATATGCGTCATAGACGGACAAGATAAATTTCAGGTTTCTCATTTTTTTGGTATTCTTGTCAGATTTCTATCTAAACTGACATAAGTTCACAAATAGTTTAATGTAGAAGCAAATGCTGTGTAAGTTTCCTTGTTTAGCAGATGTGTGTCATTTCCAAGCAACTTTTCATTTCTGTCTGTGGAGCAAAACAAAAGTTTTTCTAGGCGTCTTGGAGGGACGTCATGGACGGACAGCAAAGGTCACCCTGAGGTCAACTTACTTTGACAAAATTCAAAAGTTACCAGCTGAGAGCTACTTATTAGCTACATGATGCCACACCATAGACTTTGCAAAATTCCATTTTTTCTTGGGTTGAGGGCTTAAAAACTGCACGATTTGTCATGGACTGACACATTTCTGTCACAGACAGACAAATTTCTGTCATGGCCGGACACATTTCCTGTCATGGATCGGACATATTTCTTGTCGTGGATGGAAACAAAATTTTTGAATCATGGCTTTTTTTTTCTTTAACTGCCGAGTTTTCACACTATTCTCAGTGCAGGGAGTGAATGTGACTAGTAAGGCTCATTGCTTTACAAACACTCATTTCCTCATTGGTTCTTCCATTAAGTCAGTGGGGTATTAAAAAAGTTTGTCATGGACAGATTTTTCGATACGGTGTCCATCCATGGCAGAATTTCTATCGTAAATACTTCACACATATTATTACTAAATTTTCATTTAATGGCTCCTGAGTGGGGGTCGTATTAAGGAATGATAACTTAGCAGGTTTTTTCAAAAAATATTTATCATGGGAAAAGAAAGGAAACTCCTGCTAATTTTGTGTCACAGACAGACATTGTTACATCAAACATAAACAACCATGTGAAATGATTATAACACTCCAAGATTTTCCTTTTAAATTCAGCAAAATTATGGAATGGAGTCCTCCCTCTCAATGCAATAACACAAAACTTAAAATAGTTCTTGACTAAAATAATTATTTTAAGTGAATGTGATTAGTTGGGAATGTCCATCCATGACTTTTTTTTAAACCCCACAAATAAAATGGTATATTCCAAGATATGCAGACATTGTCAAGTATTTTCTCCATTTATTCCTGTAAGTAGTCATGCCTGTCAAAGTATGGGACAATTTCAACACTGTATCCTTAAATAAAAATTTTGGTCCCCACAGTCAACATTTAACCAATCACCCTCTGAAGTAAACATTTGTTGGCCCATGCAATATCAAATCAAGTTATAATTCTCAAACTTTGAGAAAGTGCAAAAGATAGACATTGGATTAAATCTGTGAAAAACACATTAAACATTGTACCAAGCAATGTGAGCCATTTTGCTAACCCACTTACAGTACTTGTGTGCCACCTAAAACTTTCATATGCACTCAAGTTGTTCAACATAGAGCCTGCCACACACTACAGTACTTTTCATGAGACAAATTATGTAGACTGTTGACACCTAGTTTAGGATTGTTGTCACAACTTCAAGTTGTACCACAGATCCCCAGCCCCCCTCCCCCCACACACACATACTATGACACTGGTTAACCATTGCTGCCTACGGTGGATTTTGGTATTTGAGAAACCTTCAGCATCTTGATCAATTTCTTACAACTGATTGGTTACATTGCACAACATCAGTTGTGAACTGAACATGTTTAGTTTCCCCAAAGCTGGCCATCACAACTTCAAACTAGCAAAAATCTGTCAGTTCTAGTTGGTAACACATGCACAATGCACCACAATTTTGACTGAGCCATAAGTCAAGTTTAAATGTGCAAAATCATGTAGTGTGAGGCAGGCTTCACTCATCTTCATGAGTGTTTGAAAGAAATGAATTAAAGAGGCAGAACTCCCTCAATCTAAACTTTAACTTTATACATCAACTTTTCATTCACACCCACCTGATCTGACCAAGCCTTGATCACGACTGCTATGGTACTCTCTGACCATGTAACAGCATCTCTGAGTTGAGTTTTCAATTTTTCAGGGTCGAGTTTGCATTCAGCTGCATGCCTGAAAATAGCATATTGTACAGAATGATATAAGACACAATCTCATCTCAATTCTGCATGCATCATATGTAATATGCAACTTACATAACTTTTAGGCTTCAGGAAACCATTTTTTACCCCACCAAAAACTTTGCAAAACATCTTACAGATCTGATGTATGCAAGTTAAACTGCCTCTCTGGAATGAATAGTTTCAGATATAACAACAAAAATCTGTACAAGGGCTTTTTGTATAATACAAGTGTTTTTGAGGTCAACCATTATTTGTGGGGGGCCAAAGAGTGCTTTAATGATGTTTAGGATTTCTATGCTAACATACACAAAACAAATTTGAATGCAAACCAAACTATCAGGAGGAATATAAAAATGATACTATTTTCAGGTTACTACATGTAAGCCTCACTTACTCATTAATGTGCATTATACTGACACTAAGTACAATGACCAGCATACTCTATATGCTGAAGCACTAATGGCTTTACCTTACCTAATTGCTATACAAAGTTAAAGAATATCATAAATGGACAAGTGTCATCATCAAAGTAAGAATGAATAATGAATTATCATGATCTTTCAAGGAAGAGATTCCTGAAGGACCACATTTCTACAATTTTCAAGCTGTAAGAGATGCAAAACATTAAGTTCATGGCAAGTTCACAGCACTTGTTCCAAGAAACAAATGCCTGCATCTAGTGTCAAGTACTGTATTGGTTCCTGAGGTCAACACATTACTTAATAGCAATATATACTATGCTTTTTTAACCCTGCGATGTTACAATCAGACATACATATAGTTTTAAATTACTACAGGTTACTTTGAGATAATGTCAACTGATCAGGCATACCCACCAGGACCTTTTCTTAGATAGTTATGCTCCATCCCTACCTTCATTTATTGTGTAGTAATTCCATTGAAATCACTTAGACTGAGTGTAACTGTTATGAAACCTGAACCTAGATGGGCTAGTCTAGTGGTAGGGCATTCTCCTTTCAGCCAAGGATCAAATCTAGGTCAGGTCATACAAAAGGCTGCTAGAACAACCTGCTGCTTTCTTGCTAAATACTCAGCATAGCGCTGGAAAATGAATAATGCACAAAAGAAGCTTACTAAAGTATTTCCATGGCTACCACATTGTGCAGACCCTAGGGTCTTGGGAATGTTTCAGGCAAAATAAGACTGTGGAAATGAGACTGTTGAAAACCTTTGTGAGTATTTTGCTACCTAACTCTGCTGTAGAGTGCATACATATTGTATAAAGAATGAGTGTAATTAGCATAACTTTTTCAATAATATGGTAGATAATATTTCATTCAATGTAACTGAACATCAAACTGACCAATCAGCTGTAGGCATATAATAATTTTTTCTCTTTTCTTCTTACTCTTGTAGGGGACTATCTTGAAGCCAACAAAGATGGCAATTAGTTGACTGTTTGCATTCATAAGAGTTTGAAGTACGTATTAAACTTAAATATATGGTGCATGGTCAGTAATAAGTGAGTTCGGTAATATCAATATGCAATACACGCTGGGAAGGAAAGCTTACCGCCACAGAGCGTATACTAAGCAGGGTCAATTTTTTACTTTAAAATCATGGTAATCTCAACATCAATCACACATCAAAGGAAATCTGTTCTTAGGGTAAACTTCTTCTTGAAGAGAATATCTTTAAACTTGGACCAAAAAAGGTAAAATAATATGAAATTTAATTGTGGCAAGAAAAGAAAGCAGTTGCTCAAAGTGTTTGTATAGTCAAAAACATAAGTGGATTAGATATGCTGGTACAAAAAAAAATCCCCAGACTGTGTACTTCCAAACTAGCTCCCTTATTCATTTTGGGTAAATTTCCACTCATATTGTAATGGTAGGCATAAAACCATCATTGTTTTGTGCTATCAAATCTTGCTTGAGTTCTCTCTTGCAAGACTCTACATACAATCTTGTTGTACACTCTGTGCAAGGCTGCTTCAATACCTAGTAGGATGCTGTCTGTGTGCAAGACATATTACACACAGTGATTAAGTTACCTTCGTACATACTTCATTCACTGCCAAGGTACAGTACTATTGACGCATCGTGTTTTTCACAATTTAGTGCAATGCCCTAGCTCACTTGTATCCAGGACAAGAAGTTCTAGTTATTGACAAAGGTATCATATTGTATCCAGGGCTGGGTGTGTCTGCACTCAAACAGGGATGCTGTTAATAGGTTTACTTTAAAACATGTTATAAAAAACTCAGGGAGAAACCAGTCAGCTGGCATCAGAAACAAGTTTTTACTGAAGACAAGGAGTAATTTTAGGGTTGAAGGCAGGTTCCATGAATCACACCCTGAAGCTGCCAGTCTATTAATGTATGTATCTATCTGAAAAAAAAGGTTACTACAGTAGCAACAACTCTAGATGTCCTATAAAACGAGTTTTATCTGTGTTCAAGTGTTACTCTGTTTATTCTATGTTTGAGTGCTATTATAATTATTATAACTTATAATTTAACACAAGTTCATCAGAATTCATTGTTAGAGTAATTTTTCTGCTACTGTATTTTGTCACTATTCCATAACCTGGTTGATTTTAAAGATGACATCACAGGCCAAGAGCCCCACCCTGTTGGCCCAATAAACATTTTATTAAGGGAGACAATAATGCTACATGACTCAATAATGTTATTCCATTGATTTGTGATTTGTGAGACCGCGTGTTTAATCTAGTGGTAGAGCATCCACCTCTCACACGGGAGGCCCAGGTTCGATTCCCAGGTCAAGTCATACCAAAGCTTTAAAAATGGAACCTTCTGCCGTTGTGCGTGATGCTCCGTACAAGCAATGGAGTAAGGGAAAACAAGCCAGTGAGCCACAACTGGAAAAAAGGCTGTGGCCAGCTAGACTTGAACCAATTGGTTGGAAACTGGGCCGTTAAACCTCATCTAACTAACTCCATTGATTTGTGAACAGCTTTACTAAACATATGGAAAGGGGGTAGACATCACATTAGGTATACAAACTGTAACAATTTAGATCATATACGCCACCAAGGATTTGCTGTGTGCAACATCTCTGATTGCCTTCTTCTCCCTCCCTCAACTTTTGAAATCCTGGTGGCCCTTCTGAATGTAAAACTGCTGAATTTATTCCTAATGTAGAACTAACATCAACATGATGCCCAACCAAACTTGCCATAGTGGAACTTGCTGCTTTATAAGCTAGGGTGTGCTATGCATGAATAAGTGCATTATGGCTGACCTGCACAGTTATGACTGTCCAAAATAATCAAAACCTAAAGTTGTCTGCTGAATGAACATCTTTCAGACAGATCACTTCAAACCAAACCCTGAAAGTCATTTTTCTTTTGTCATCTTTTTGTATGTCACTTACAGATTTTACAAAATCTTAGGTTTCCCATCATTCCTGTATTTCCTATGTTTTGAACAAAGAACTGAACTTTCCTACAAAATGGAAAATGTTCCTGTTTCCTATAATTTGTGTTTTGAAAAATTTCTTTATTGGCTACTCAGGTGATGTGATGCACATGTAAGTTATATGGTTATTTGACAATGACACACCTTTGACTGAGATCCAAACCATATCCATTGTTACTGCAGTGAGTCACATAACAAGTTCATAATGGTCATACCTGAATACACATGTTAAAACATTTGCCGCTTCTTGCACAGACTTAGTACTGCAATCAACACCACACGACTGTAAACTCTGTAAAATGAAATTATAAAAAGCAAAATAAAAGGGTAATGATCAAATACTGTGTATACAATGAAAACATACATAAAAAGCAAAATAAAAGGGTAATGATCAAATACTGTACATACATTTGTTTTATCAGTAGATTAGTTTCTACATGCTTAACTACTCCATCCAATTAACTGTCTTACACTGTTCAGTAAACATACCTCACAGTTGTTAAATTCTTATCCATCCACAGAGGAAGAGCCTTTATTACTGAACAACTAATATGCTCTTTGGACAAATAAAATATTCATGACATTAATTACAGAGTATGACATTTTTATTTATTCCTTGTTCTGTTTGAGACTAGAGATGCCACAGATGTGCAGGAATAGTTTTGGTATGATTCAGTACTTTCATAGGCTTGGGCAAGGCTTATTGTTCATTGCAGACATTGACCAGGCATCAGCAGAACAGTATGGAGATTGACTAAGCAATATTTTCCTCATACACTATGTAACAATTTAAAACAGACTGCAAAATGCATTAAGCTTTGGATGAAAGCATTTTAATAGACTTGAGCATTCACCAGAACAGCAGTAGCTACTACAATGTGTATGTCCTGGACCATACAATGTGAAGCATCCATACACAAAGTATAAGGAATACTCCTATCTTGAGATACCATGCTAACAAGGTTTCACAGTCTGCCCCATGGTAACCTCAAATGACCTGTCACCTACAAAAGCAACCATAAGATACTTTTATTCAATGTATGGCAAAAGCTACAATGCACCATGTATCAAAGGTTTCTGGGCCTCTAAGCATGAAATATCCAGTTACACAAGTTTTTCAACTTTTGAGCTACAGTTAGGTCAGATGATATTTGGAGTTACCAAAAGCAATGGCATACTTCTATTTTCAATATATATTACACCTAAATGCAGTGATTTGCAACACATGTGGCACACTGCAAAGGAATGCCACACACACACACATACATACATACATCCACACCACACCCCCCCCCCAAAAGAGGAACGCCACACACAAACAAATAATCTGACGAGCTATATCCACACAGGTATTTAAAATAAACTACATTGGTTCAGTTTTGCAAAGAATCAGTCACTACAAATTGTAACTCTCAAATCATTGGCTAGGTAAATGTCGGTCACATATTGTACCATTTTCCACCTAGGCAAGTTTTAAATTAAAACTTTTCCAAAATAGACATGTGGGAACACCCCCTCCTTAGTGACCGGGCTAAATCACTGCTTACATGCTAAGGATGAAGACTATCCATGCTTCCTACCTTGAACTACCATGTAAAACACAGTTTTCAGGGATTGACCTCTGGTGACCTCAGATGAAATTTTTACCCCTTCTTAAGTCATACGGCTTTTTCTACTCTGTAAAATGCATCAACATGCTACAGTGAGGATGAGACGATACACGCCTCTTACCTTGAGATATTGTATTTAACCTCCAAAGACCTCTGATGACCATTGACCACTAAGAAAAACATGGAAGGTTCTTTCTCTTAACACCATGCATTATGCAAAGCATTAGGGAAGCCTCTCAAATTTAAACGCCGATTGTCGGCGATACACGCAGCTCACGATCACTGCCCCATTATGCACCCTGCATAATGTTTATGCATGAGCGCACACAACCACGGAAGCACCGGTAGAGTTAATGAGCATGGAGTTCACCAGTTGAGAGGTTCTGCTATTGTCCACAT
>WURT03152212.1:0-10942 GCA_009936505.3 Holothuria glaberrima
TATATACTCTGACCATGAACTGAAGAAGAGCTTGCTCTATAGCTCTCTGAAAACATTTTTTGGCTGTTTCATCTACCGAATTTCAAGCCTTCTGCTATTTTGTATCTCTTCCGAGATCCAGTCATTCAGTTCTGTAACACCGTTGTTTTACAGTTTTTCCGCTTACTGGATTTTCCGTCTACCTTTCTATTGTGTCGGAATGATGCTTTTTGTGATATAAATATATATATATATATATATATATATATATATATATATTCCCCCTATCTGTATCTCACTTGAATATTTACAATTTTTCCAAACATGTTAACCAACGTATATAAAAAATTTCTTTCTATACTTTACACGTTTCCTCAGGCACTTGCTTTAAACTAGGATACAGTAGGAGTAAGTTACACCATTTCGATCGTAACTTGCCCTTAAATCAGGTATATAGCAATTAATTTTTAACAGTAAGGACAAATTCAATTCCGTTTAGGCAACGACAGTCATGGGCCACGCAATTGAAAGAAAGACAAAACAAGAAAAGCAGAAAAGCGTAATCTTCCAAAACTGAAAACTAATTTTAGTGAATCATTTAAGAAGGAAGAGAGAAAAGATCAACACAATCAACAATGACTGTACCTAATCGTCAAAGGATGAACTCCAAAAGGCTGTTACCATAGGTTACACCTGTGCATTACCAATGCATAATACAACGAAGTATATATATATATATATATATATGTATACATACATGAACTTATATATATATACATATATATATAGATATATATATATGTATATATACATATGTATAGATATATATATGTATATATACATATATATATATATATGTATATATACATGAACTTATATATATATATATATATATATACATCGAACTACCATACGGGCAGGTAATCTCGTAAAATTTCTTTTCATGAGATTTTCCTCTTGTTTCCTTTATGAGTTATGACAATTGAAATGTAAGCTGGCCATGGTAGCCAATAGCCTGTGGCGGTTGACCTCCCAATCGCCAAAAGGCACCTGCTACTTGATTGGTATGTAGTGCAGTAAGCTCCCTATCAACAAATCCATAAATGTGATACTATTGGATAAGCATGAAGATATGGTGCAATGGCCTGCATGGAGATGTGTCACAACTACCGTCAGTCATTTACCTGTTTCCTTAATCTCAATTTCTCACACTCAATGTTATAAAAAGCAGCAATAAGGAGAGAGTCGGTACTTGTGCTGATAGTTGTGATAACTATGCTCGACTTCTCAATATCTTCCAATCTTACTTCGAATGTTATGCTTAATATCTTACGTGTACCCCCGCCAGGGCAAACCGCTGACCCGGTAAAAATTGAAACTAGGTTTATATTGTATCTCGTCCGCTGACCAGTATCTCCCATCCCCTCAACACTAATTGTCCCCCGGCTACGAATCTACCAAAGACGAAGGGTGAAAACAAAAGTAGCAACTCCTCTATACTGGAGTTACATGAGAAGGACACGAAACAGAACGTGACCAACCTCTCATTATGGAGATTTTAAGCATACATTTGTCACCTGTGGCTATGTTCTAGACCAGCTGGTAAAGACTAAGGTAGCTTGTATCTGTTGCAACATATCAACTCCTCATAACACATTAAACACACCTCCAGTTTTCTTGTTATTTCAGGTTCTTGGCTAAAATGGGACAAAATTGTTCAAAGTCTGTTGTTGTCAGATATGCAATATAAACTTGCAGGATTCATGGACTAATGTACAAATACATTTGTCATTAAACTCGATTCAAATCACAGTACCAATCATATTGAAAATATTCGAATGATAGTAGTGACCTAACAACCTTGTTGACACCGAACATTCTTTTGAGTGATGCTTGAGGTGTACCGAGTGATGTTTATCAAAGCGAAACAGTTATGTTAACGCATAATGAGTGTTCTGTGACGTTTAATGAGTGATGATTGAAGGCTAGTGTGTGTATACAGTGATGATAAGAAACAAAGAAGTGTGTGGTTTGAAGAAAAGTATTAGCAATGCTCATTATTACTAGGATTATGTTACCTTTGAGAGAGACCAATATCAAGTAAAGCATTTTACTGCATGTACATAAGACAAAATTTAATCGACGTTCCTATGGGGTTAATTCTTATGCTCCTTAAAGTGTACCTTAAGACTAAAATTTCAAAAACGTATTTTACTTAGCTTGAAAATTGTATGCAAATAGCCCAAATTCCATCTTCACAGGACATTCCTGAGCTGAGATATAAAATTTTGAAGCTGATTCACTCAATTTAAAATGGTAGATTGCGCAATAATTTGTGACTATACTCAAGGTAACGTCTTCGTTTTTCTTTGTTTTCGAAAGCCACTGCACCTTGTGCCGAAATGTGATCACTGCCTCGCTGTTATTGGGTGGCTTGTCTATATAGGCTAAGCCCTCTTTGTAAAACATGCTATGCAAGGGAACAGTACATGTTCAAGGTTATATAAACATCTTAATTTTCAAAGGAAACAAAAGCAATGTGAGTTGTACAACAACAAGAACAACAACAACAACAACAACATAACAAATTATTGCACAATCGACTATTTCAAATCAAGTGAATAAATTTCAACATTTTATATCTTAGCAACGGAGTCAGCTACATAGATGGGAGTTGGGTGAATGAAATTCATTTTCCAAACCCTGAAGTATATATTCTTGTAAAACTAGACTCTATGTCTACTTTAAGAAGAGATCGACTCTCTTATTTACCATTAACAACGCATGCGCTTCCAATAAATCCTTAATTGGTTTCCGCTAAGTTAGTTAGTTAGTTAGATGAGGTTTAACGGCCCAGTTTCCAACCAAGTGCTTCAAGTCGAGCCGGCCACGGCCTTTTTCTAGTTGTGGCTCACTGGCTTGTTTTCCCTTACTCCATTGTTTTTGCGGACAACGCACAACGACAGAAGGTTCCATTTTTAAAGTCTTTGGTATGACTCTACCTGGGAATCGAACCCGTGCCTCCGGCGAGAGAGGCGGATGCTCTACCACTAGACCAAACACGCGGTGTGGTTTCCGCTAAGAGAAACTGAATTTCTTTGCAAATCAACGTTATCAAATTTAAAGGAAAGAAAAACCATTGCCCACTTACCTTAACATTCATATCTTTCGAGGAAACATACTGGAGTAAATAAATACCTTAGCAGAACAGAGGAAGATAACAGCCTCGACATCACCTAAAAACTGGCAAAGGACATTGTTTCCTTATTTCAATTTGTTTGCAAACTATACTAGCTTCTTTTTGTCCTATAGAAGACTAACCAATTATCTGCCAAGGTATACAATATATGGGTGCTAGGCCTAGTAATTAGCTTGTTTTTCCTGTTATTTGATTTCCTCGGGTCATTGGTATACAATAGGATATAAAAACACTCCGATGTTATATGCAAACAGACATCCAAAGTTCCAAACATATACAAAGTTACCAAACAGCAAGCTTTCGTTTCAAATCTCTACGATTTCTTTGCGAAGTTCATCGTTCTTCGTGTAAGCTTCCTGGAGACATATATTGCACAGCACATTTCATGAAGGTATATATTTTCTTCTCCCAATTGTGGTTTACGGTTTGTTTGCCCTTTATTCAGTTTGCAGAGTTTTATTGCGGAAATGTTTATAAACATTACATAATTCTAGGACAAATGTTTTGATAACGGTGCAACATAAAATGAGTGGATGAAGATTAATTGCCAGTGACAAACGTATTGCAAACCTCAATCTACACAAGAATAAACACCTTAAAGAATACATAATTTCCCAGCTCATAAAATTCAAGTGTTTTGAACTAAAATATCATACTTTCTTCAAACAAGATATCTAGGATTATTTCGTAAGTAATTAATACGTGCTAGTGAGCAGCAAAAGTGAAATCAATGCAGGGATTGTCACTGCATCTGATCATTTTATAACAAGTTTTGAAGTGGTTGGCAATATATGTGGACAACAAAGTAAAATGTTTGGATGGCCTTGAAATTGCTATTTTTTCACAGAAACGGGATCCGTCACGGTTAAACATGTAGTAAGCCAGAGGCTTAGTATTTGCTAGAATCCCATTTCCTGCAATTCAGTGACACTGGAGTTTGAAACATCCCATGGACTGGTCTTAAAACATTTCGTCAAGCTTTCACATTGCTGAGGAGTGTGTTCTAAACTCAATGGGTAACCCACCCTTCCCATTTTTGTACCAGTTAATTTCGAATAGTCCAGATAAAATAAAACAGATCAGCCAAACTTTTCCTAGAGTTCTTGCTCTAAGCCGCCCCTCCACTTCCATCCATGGATAATTTTGACACTGTAGACATACTCTTATAAACGACTCCTACATGTCCTCGATGCATTACAGCCCTCTTTTCAAATCTTGATAAAGGAGGCAAAGCCCATTAAAGATGAAGTAAGCATTCAAGTGGTACGTCATGTTCACATGAAAGTACAGTTGACATTTTACTTCACACCTGGTGGGCCTGAGACGAAGGTGACAAATTATGCTGGTGTTACACGTTTGTTAGTGTTTTACGTTTAGAAGTGTGCTTGTGCTTCTTTGAAATTGTTGAATTATTACCAATACCGAATGAGCATATGTATTTGAAGCGTTGCCACCAAGAAACCTACATATTTGAATCCGGACAAAATAGTTTTAAAATCTTACTTTCCACGTAAGACGAATCCAAATTTTATGCTGATTAGTTAGCTACTACAAGGAAGGTATATTTACAAGCGATAGATAAATTAGAAGCCAAGGCTGGAAAATCTCTAGATTTGTTTTCCTCGGTCACTCGTCATAGATTTCCACAAATTGCCCCTAACTTCAATTGTACCCTCCATGTGATCCATGTCCGCCTGTTCCTTGCAATGAAGAGAACGTCTCGCGGGATTGGGATGCTAAACAATTTGAAAACGGTGTTATGACGAGGAACTTCTGTGAAGAGACTGTATAGTCTAGAAGTTTTTATAGTTATTCAGCTGTAAGCAAAGCTCTAAAAATAATACCTCTGATTGAATGAGTGCCATTAAGGCTATCTTTAAGTTTTATACAGTCCTCAAAACACTAGCTTGGTCAATGTATTATTTCGGTATCACATGAGTGTACATCAGGGAGTTTAAGGGCAAAAGTCACAGAGACTGGTTTTAGACAGATTATTATTAATTAAAAATATTTATCCAGATGGACAACCCATTGAAGTTTCGCTTTGTTTGGCTTCGGATGTTTTGTCCTACTGCAATAACCAAGCAACTCGGCAACCTGGAACTCACGTTTATGTTAGATAAATTTCCCAAAGCAAAATTAACATTTTGTGTGTAATCATAACCCTGACCTAAGTAAGCCCATTGAAGGTGTACCGTACGTCAATGGACTTGTTCGATGACTGTACGAAGCAGGTCGAGATAATTTCCTTCATACTGCCTGTTGGCTACGTCATCAACTTATGTGTCTTGCGTCATTAACGCAATGAGATACCTGGCATGCATATTCATACACAGGCACAATGAAGTCGTCCGACCTAATTTAGAAGTATATTGAACCTATCAGATTACTTCATGTTCCATTTGCCTAGCATCGGACCATTATACCTGTGTCAGGTAGCTGCCAAGGAAGGCAGTTCCTTGTTTGTGCTAACCAAGTGGTAAGTATAAGTTTGTAAGTATAAGTTTGTTAGTATGCGAGAACAACTATGCATACCTCTGGCTGTGGGCACAAGTCTTTTACTGCAAGTATGTGTATAGAATACTGTACCTTAAATCAGATCCCCGGGTCATGGGTACTAGGAGAGGTTAATGAATCAAAGTTCATTCTGCTCCTATATACTCATTACAACTCTACATCATTATTGACATTATTCCTGTGACAGAAAAATATTATATCGGTTATGCAGTATCCGTCCATTCAGTAATGATACGGGAAACAAAGATGCTATTAAATTAAGTCTATTACAGACCTGTTCAACAAACGCCAGCCGCCAGATATATGTCAATTAAAGCTTATACGCCCTCCGTAACTAGTAACGTCAACATTTTTCACTCCTAACCTGTACACACGGGTGAACAATTGTCATCAAGTTTACCAAGTCTTCCTACCCGAGTTATTCTTATCTGATAACGCATTTACCGCAAATGTGTCTTACGAAAATACTTCGTAAAGGGAAGTCGAGGAGGGAAAGAAATTTAATGATAAAGGCAATATACTTTATTCCGTTCATTCCTATGTAATTATCGCCATCAAAATTACACTAAACAGGTGCAGGGGAGGTTTGATTCATGGTCTCATCAAAGAGTTGGAACCCTGGCCCCATCATGTGTAATCATGTTATGATGTCTGCTTGGGAAATATAAAATATTCTCTCTTCTTGCATTTTCTTTACAAATGTAGCGCGGTATATTAATGGCTCCCCACATTTCGAAAGGT
The DNA here is from genome assembly GCA_009936505.3 of Holothuria glaberrima. NCBI lineage: Eukaryota > Metazoa > Echinodermata > Holothuroidea > Aspidochirotida > Holothuriidae > Holothuria > Holothuria glaberrima. The sequence goes on from WURT03152212.1 coordinate 6,437, forward strand.
AACGAAAATGACGAATTACCCAAAGGCACTTTTATTTGTCTATTGGCAATGTCGGGACAGAGTTCATTATCGAGAGGGTAGCATTCGCCTTCAATTTAACTTCTTAAACGACAAATAAGAATCAATGCAAGGGATATTTGCAAATTAACGAAAACAGCTACTAAGAATAGCAGCTCGACTTGGTCAGTCCACATTTAAGGAATCTCGGTCACACGATTGACTAATTAAACGATTAAAAGTGCACCTTATTACCGTCACAAAACAGTCCAAATTTATTGCTTATTTACAAAATTCAACTCAAGATCAAAAAGTACTATTAACGGCACAAACTGTAATCTCTAGTATTCGAAGAATACGCAAACGTAGTCAGAAATTATGCAAAAATAACATTTGTTTATAACTTAATTTGGGAGATCTAAATATGTTTAAGTACTAAAACCAATACAAAACTACTTCAGTTCATGAGAAATCAGCTATGGAAGGGCGTAGTGGTAGCATCAAAGCTCTCGCATGTAGCTGGTAGGTCATTTATTCTGGCCATGTTTTAACAACATTGGACATAAGCAATCCCTCCAAGCAAAACTCATTTTATATCCCCCACAAGAAAGAAAGTTATACTTTGTTTCATATATCATAGCCCTTTACAGGCAAACCAAAATATTCTAATGGATGTATAAATTCAATAAAATATTCATCAAAAATTTTCACTTGAGTAAATCTAAAAGTTATCCATTCCTGATGTAGCATATCCGTTTTAGTAAATTAGTAAAGTCTTTCCATTTAATTCTTTTACTTTAAACTTGCCAACTTGCCAAGAGCAACAAGTGATTTCGAATCAATGTCATCAAGTACAGCTTCAGTGTTGCCTTCCAAATCTAGTGTAGAGAAAATCAGTTTTAATATTGTTTCACATTTGTTTATTATGAAATTTTACTTTGTATATTTTTATTTCTATGACCATAAGCGACAAACGAAGGGGACAACATATATAAGCAAAGGGAAGAAGGAATTACGTAATGTTTTGGTTTACATTTGTTTTGAAAGTGCCATCCGCCAATGTTTCGCTTCTCTGCGTCGTTTTTCCAGCATAATGAAAGCGACTTAGTACCATATGTTTACATACATAATAATATATTAAATAATAAAATGCGTCTATAGACCTATAGTAGCAAGAAAGTAAACATAAATGTTCTTCGGGTCATTAGGAGTAAAACTAACCTAGTCACATAAAGTTCAATTTTATGTGTTATTCAAAAGCTTAAATGAACTTTCATGCCCAGTATTATTTTAAGTGATCAAATAAAATAGGTATAAATATTCCTGATAGGCCTATCCTACATCACTGCAGGTATTTATTGTTCGAAAACAAACCCATTTAGCTTTTTTATATCTTATATTACATAAATGAAACGGAATGATTTCTTATCCACCTAGGTTTTCTTCTCGATAAACACTTTTCAACAGAATTAAGAATAATGGAACAAGCCCTTAATCATCACTATTATTTTTCAATAACATCCCACTGTGGCATTGCACTGTCCCAAGATTAAAACAGCCTTTCCCACTTTTCCCACTTTCAACTTTTCTGGTCCTGCTGAAACCGAGCAGATTTCCATACTTCTTTGAAACAATGCTTTACTTTCGCTTTTCGTTTCACACTCTTTTAACAAACAATTTAATTGCTTAGGTTAAACTAGCATTGTTTCACTGGATAAGGCGTATATTTTCACAACTTTTCTTCTGGAAAGTTTTGATTTGGTAAATCTGTCCAATATGTGAAAGACAAACCATAAAAAGCTACCAAATTTGGGACAAAGATTTATTTTCAGTTATGGTGGCTCAGCTGTAAAACCCAAAAGAATTAGAATTCCGGTAACATAATGTCACATTCCGGTAATTTTGTAAATACTTCTGAGAACTGTTGGACCCCTCGGGGGAAATTTAACCATTATTACGTCATGGTAGAAGTTAAAATGATAATATCCCGGTTATATCATTGCACAGAACTCGTCTCGTAAGCAAGCAAACAAACAAATGAACAAACAAACAGGAACAAGTAAAAAAGGTGAACCGTTTTTCTCTTTACAAATTCTACAAAATTGATCAGTATATAAGATGCCCTTCAAGAACATTTTGCATGAGTATATAATTATAACTGTTGAGCACATTATTAATTATTTAATAAAAACAGAAACTATGGCTTTTCCTTTGTGTGTTTGGGGTTATCTATACCAGAGACCGTCACCATCAATTTGCGGGTGGCTGACCGAGATTTTTTTGTGCACATTTGACAGCATCCTCACCTCTCGAGCCTTGTAAGTAGTGAACAATTCTGAGATTTTATATATTACAAGCTAACTCTTCCCTCCCCAAAAAGTAAATAAATAATAGAATATTTAACTCGGTAAAATTAATGTTTACGATAATGAAGCCTGTTATGATGATACGAAAGTCGTTTACAACGTGCTTTTCACTCGGCGTAAGTGAATTAAAAACGTGAAATGCCGTAATTATTGAATTTGAAGCTATGACAGTTTACAAACTGTGGAAAACGAAAATCAGATAGTGTAAGGCTGTAAGCTCTGTAAAGCAATACCCCAGACGGTGTATAACTGCATTGGTATGACGAGTAGCTGTGATTCATGGTTGAATGTGATTTTGAAAGAACATTCCATATTACAGCTGGGTTGCCAGGCCAAGTCCCGACAAAACTGTCAAATAACTTTTCGGGTTCTTTGGACGCCGTGTAAATTATTAAACGCAAAAAATGTCTCATTATAAAGATTACTTTTTATCAGAAGCGAAAGATGAATATTATGTGGTGGGTTGTACGAAACCCCGATTGCGAAAGGGCCTGAAGAGGGACAGTTTTCGAAGTAAGTGTAATCTGATGTTGCATTGCTTTGAACAGCATGTACTTGGTCTGCCTACCGTGGATTATTTCACTTTGGAGTTAAAGTTAATATAAAATTTTAAAAATGAAAAGACGAACTGACATTTAAACAAAGTAGTACCCGAGGTTCCTGAACAGTGAACGATGTGTAATGTTTTGCTTGGGTAGAAACCCTTTATCTTCGTATTTACTTTAAAACAAAAGAGACTCGACCTTTGAAAATTAACTAAATTAAATTTTATACTAGATTTTATTTAAGCCCGTTATGTATAATATAACGGTGGCATACAGATGTTTGAGAGGCTTTATTTTTACAGATGGAAAACAGGAGAAAAGCTCCAAGAGAAGAAAAGTCGAAGAATAACATTTCAATGATGTTGGGGGTCTAAGTTATCGCACACGATTAAAAGTGATTGTCGGGACTGCATGAGACCTCAAAAGGTCCAAACTGACCATACATTTCAACTAGACTATGATGAATTTTAGATATGAACTACGCATGGCACGAACCTACAAAATGGAGTAAGTAGCACGCCGATGTTATTTTTTTCTTTTAAGTTCTATATCGATAAGATGTCCTTTGTTTTATTAAACGCATCGCGGTAGTTAACTTATTTAATTAATGATCAACAAGTGTGAAACAGTTTGCATATCTTTTTAACGTTATTTTAATGAGCAAATAGTTTAGTTAATTACTACGTATTTATTCTCTATTTTTCTCTATGAAAGGTAGCTACTAAGTTTAGAAACCTCAAGAGCTGAATGTGTAGACAGGGTAGAGAGAGTGCTATATGTTTAATTTTCACATGAGGATAGTGCACACATACATAAACATTTTAAAGGTATACAGTCCATTGAATAAGCATAGTAATTACAGATTTAATACACTGCTGACTGGAGTACTGTGTACATAGTAGTTGTCCCAATCTTAATTTGAAAGACCAGCAAATCTATCAAATTCCTCGTATTCCTTAAGAAGTGATATCTCATAACATGAATGATTACTAAATATCAAGGATAATGCAATGAATTATCTTGCATAAACTAGGCAAAATCAACCACAAAAATATTGTCACATGATTAAAAAACTATACCTGAATTAGGACACTGTAAATTACTAACTAGGTCTATTTTAAAAAATAGCACTTACAGAGGATTATGGGACAGAGTTTGGTGTGAGCCGTTTTTCACGACAGTAAAATGCCGTTTACAAAAACGACGTGTATCAAACCTCCTTCCCACAATCCTTTGTAATTGCCATTAGGAAATGATCTATTGGTGTGACTGCATTGTTTTTGTCCCTTAAATCTCTAAGGCAGTATTTTGCCTGAAATCTTATGCACACACACACACACACATATATATATATATATATATATTATATATATATATATATATATTCGTGACAATGTAAACCAGTCAATGGTAAAGTGCTCAACCTGTGAGGGTAGCATTACAAAAAAGCGAATAGGGTACCACCTAAAGCACATACCTCAATCGCCTAACACCAACCAACACACACAACGGAGGCGCACTAGAAACATAACCTGGTTCAACCCTCCATTCAGCGACAATGTCACCACCAACATTGGCAAGAAGTTCTTCAACCTCTT
>WURT03152223.1:0-28631 GCA_009936505.3 Holothuria glaberrima
CACACACACACATACACACACGACATCACCATCGCATAGATTCCTTGCCTGCCTTTGGCAAGGAATCAAAAATCAGCTGTCATTACCACATACTGTGATATCATGTGAAATGCTCCCATCGCAGATACCAGATACCGCTATTGAAAATATCCTAAGGGTTAACCTGAAACCCAGTAATGAATACACCTTTGCTTGATTTACTCCTTTGATATGTTTTGGGTATTTTGTTCCATCCACATAATTACAGCAAGCTAGATCAATGCAGCTGCCTGCTTTAACACCACATTTATGAAAGTAGTTTCTCTTGCAGAAAAAGAAAAAAAAAAAAAACATTTTGTCTCCTTTTTGTGTCATTCAGTCACCTTGAACTGCTCACGGTCAACCGTTGCACTGCTTCTCTTAGCCGGATACCTTGCAGAAATTACAGTGTCTCAGTCAGCACAACTATTGCAGGAATTTTTGACAGACAAGTGAGGGGAATGAGACTTCAAACAGTTTCAGCCGAAAAGGTGAGGACAGTTGCCGAAACACGAGCTGCGTCACTGATGAATACACTCCAGGTGAGAGACGATCGCATGCCAAAAGAAAAGGGCTCATAAGAAGCAGAAGAGGAGACTTGCGGGATAAATGTTGTCAAGGGTTTTGCCTGGTGGGTATGCCAGACACTGAACCAAGAGGTGTGAAAGTAATGGATTAAACACAGCTGATCTCACCATAGTGATGACATTTAGAATCCAGGTGAGGCTGGCACAAATACTTGTTAGATGAAACATAACCTTAGAAGTCAACTCTTGAGTAATGAGGATGACAAGGTGGGGAAGTGACAAGATGTGGCCCTATATGATATCTGTTGCTAAGATAATTTTTAGTTACAATAAACTTACATTTTAAACTTATGTCACTTGGTCACTTGGTGGGTTCTGTTTGAAAGCTTTCTCACAGAGGCAGACAGGTGCATAGCCAGAAATTTGCCAAGGAGGGGGCGAAGCCTGTAGGCAAACTATCTAAACATAGTGCCACCATAGTTTGGCATGAAGCGCCAAGAAAATTTTGGCCAAAATGCCTCCTAGATTGCTGAAAATGGCACTTTTTCTATTTGGAGTTGCTAGTGATATCATAAAAAAATTATTAAAAAAAATACAAAAATATGCTTAAGGGGGACAGGGGTGGCTGCCCCTTTGCCCCCCCCCCTCCTTGGCTATGTGCCTGGAGGCAGATGATTAAAATTGCATTTTTTGTAGATTTAGATCCCCCCTGCCTCCTAACAACCACCCTCTTCCCAAACATATTTCAACCAAACAATTAAGTCACACTAGCCATGTAACTTTTACAGGCAGTGGTGAAGTTGAGAGGCCATTCAATTCCCCCCCCCCCCCTTGCTCACAGTGATTTTATTCCATGCCACTTTTTACAGGGTGACAACTATTTTAACCCTCTTAAGTCAGAAGTTCTCAAGTTTTGGGGCCGAGGGCCATGTTAACACCAGTTTTTCTTTAAATTGTGCTAGCCAAGGTTTCATCGGGCAGCTTGATTTCTTATAAAAATATGGGGCTGCTTGAATCTTCTGCAGACCATTTTGAGTACATTGCGAGCTACATATGGTCCGTGGGAGGCCCGGGTACCAAAGACTTTAAAAATGGAACCTTCTGCCGTTGTGCGTGGTGCTCCGCATAAGCAATGGAGTAAGGGAAAACAAGCCAGTGAGCCACAACTGGAAAAAAGGCTGGCTTGACTTGAACCAATTGGTTGGAAACTGGGCTGTTAAACCTCATCTAACTCTTGGGTAAAGAAGTGTCTCTTGGGTAAAAAATAGAGTCAAGGTATGAACAATTGTTTCTTGGAAAATATGACCTAATTTACATAACACACTTGGGCTTCTCCTTTGTACGCAAAGATAACCAGTATTCTGCAATTATTTACCCCTTTTCAACTTCATCAGGTGCATACTTCGATAGCATCAGCATTTCACCATTTGTACAAATGTCTTTCTCAAAAAGGCGAAGATGGCAATCTGTGCTTTCATTTTATAATTATGAATGGAGACTTTACCTGTTGACACGAAGCCTCCTGTTGAAAGAGGAATATCTCCTGTATCAGTTGGGGCCTCTGATGAAGTACCTGCCAAATCATTTCTGAGGCTAAAGCAGGCAAATATATCTAAATCTTGGCTTACTGTCAGAAAAAACAGTATGTGAACTCCCAGTTGAGTCTCTCGAGACTTAACTGGAATCGGTATTATGGAAAGTACTGCTGCAAGGTAGGAGTCTGGCCAGGGCAGTGATTACCTCTGACTTCAATTGCTGCAACTTCAATTGAGCAATGCATCAGCAGCAAATTTTCAAAGGTGTTGGTCTTATCCAGATTTTAGGATCAGAAAATTCATTTCTGGAATAAAGGTCTGAGAAAGGAATCTGTAGGGTTACTATTTAAAAGACAAAAGGAAGTAAAATTTCTTCAAAATCTTAAGAGAAAATCTAATGATGAGAAGACAAATACTGACAGAAGGGACTATGCTTTCTACAATTTTAATTCTTTTAATGCCTTTTAAGCAAAAAGCATCACAAATCAGTACAAAAGAAGCTAGGTCAATTTGTACTAAAATAAACCAAAAAAATATGACCACATTTACAACGGATAAGTACACAAAATTTGAGTAGATTTTGCACATTGTAACAACTCTATAGACATGTGACTATTAGATTACTTCATTTCATTCTTAAGGTTCGCTTTAAGTTACCAAGAATTCAGGTCTTACATTTAACCATTTCTCTGAAAGCCTTATATGCAAATAAATTTACTCAATAAATTTTCCTTCATCTTAATGTAAGATGAAATGTGAAGTATCCTTTCAAACAATATATATAGATATATTTTAAAAAATAAAACTAATTTATTCAATGAGATCTCATTTTTGCCATAGTTTATTTTTGGTTTTTTTATTTTAATGATGGTAGACTTCTGCCAAAAACTGTAGTACACGTCTGGCGTGGAACAAAACACTTTCTCCACCAGCAAGGAAGGATGCCTCCCCCTCCCACACACCCCTTCACCATCACTGAAAAAGGCAGGAAAGATTAAAAAAATGATAACCTTGTTTGCTAAAAAGTTCAAAGAAAGACACCATCAGAGACTGCCCCCACCCCTTCCCACTTTGTCCTTCCTATATGTACTTGGATATTACGCAGAGATGTAAAACTAGTTACAGGCAATACAGGTCCCAAATCTTTGCCAATTCAGTAAGTTAAAAAAAAATGCAATCATCTCTAAGTAACATTGTGTATAAAACTTATTAACAATTTTAACAAAATATGTAACCATAACATTCTGAGACACTTGCCTGATCTTACTTTGGTAACTTTAAGAGTCTACTTCACATTTCATTCTTGGGATGAAAATAATGTTTCACTTTAAAAATCATTCCAGAGTCTTTCCTCTCTCTTAAATCCTTAGGTTACTGGTTGACTGTTTTGAGGTTAATTCTCTCTCCAGTAACAGTGACACATTGTTTAGAAGATAAAAAACATTGGGTACAACAAAGAATAAAATCATACCTGTAACCCTGAGGATATTTTTCCTGTTCATTTTCTTTGTGTACACTAGCAAAAGCAAATTTCAAAGTCCGTGATTGCACCTAATCGTGTCTCCTCTATTCCAAATGTTGCTCAGCCTTTACACCAAACTGGCTGTGGTCAACATTGTACCCAAAATGCAAATTTTATCTTTAAAATATTGTACATTTTAGTGCTTATCAAAACCTATTCAAATTTGTATTAACAGATATAGTAAGTAGCATAGTTTTAGGCTACCTCACCCTTTGATATCAAATAGGAAAGCCATACAAAGTCCTTTTGTATTCATGAGCCTCAAGATGGCAGATAAATTTGTAAAAGGAACATTTCCCATGTGGTGTTACCATTAAAGTCCTTGCAACATAAGCGGTATAACCATGTTTATTTTAATACCTTTGTGCCATAAGTAACTATGACATATGAAATGATGTTAAAAGAATATTCCAGTGACAACAGAAATTTCATAAAATAAGACAATCTTTCCCCCTCTTAATAGTTTAGTTTAACTACATCTCAATAGCATGTTCGAATTTACCCAAAACCTACCTGTTTTGTGCATCTGTAAGCCCTTCTTACCTCACCTATAACTACTATTAGATGGTCCATCTACTGCAGAATGGAGCTAAATAGATTATGAATTTCAAATTTATTTCACATGTGCCAGTGAGGGGAAATTTGTGATGATAAAGAGGCAGACTGACCATACAAACCTCTGTAGAGGTTTTACTATTTTTACACACAAATCAAAAAGACAGGAATCAACAAAATTTTACGCTCTATCTACGATGAGTTCCATTCAATACTTAAAATCATGTTAAGTTTGAAGGTCAAATAATATTAAAATTTTAAAAGCCAGGACATGATTTTGAAAGCAATTTGTCAGTATTACATAATATTTTGTAATTTTAAGCAAAAGTCATCTTTCTTGATACAAATAGCCTTCAAAGAGTAATATCTTATGTTTAGTTTCTTTCATTGAGTAAACCCATAACATGTTACTGGAATATTCCTTTAACATTCAATTTCCTGCTCTCTCCTAGGAAAATTTTACATGATCTGCTGAATCAATATTGCCCAACCTATTCCCTTGCATTTCTCATATTCCTTCTACCACTGTGAATGTACAAACAAACCAGTCCATGTTATAAGTTGTTGGATAATACAAGGAATGTTTCTTCACATTGTTAAGATTGTTGTGAGTTTTTGTGGGGCACAAATGGACATAGTCTGGACATTAATACTACTTTTACAGCATCCAACAAACCTTTGTTGTATACATTGGACATGTGGGGTCATGACTTAGCTCACTCAACATGAGCGGGCCAAACGTAATACCATTCTTTTAGCTTTTCAACAGATCGTGTTTCATCTTTGTACTTAGCCTTTCATGCCTGGTACAAATCGGTCTATTTCCATTAACTGGAAATACTGCATTTTAAAATGGACCAATGTGACATGAAATGAAAGTAGATATAATCATTATGAAACCATGCTGTCTAACAAGCAAACTCCAGCAGTAGCTCTTCATCTTCCCATCTTGACAAATAACAAGAATTATGAATGTTGAATCATTTGAAAGTTTGGGTGAACAAATTGTTCTTGAGATACAAATTACTGTATTTCTTACTGTGAGAAATGTATTTCATAAAAATAAAGGTACCATTGTGCCTTACTTCAAATTTCCTATCATTCTGTATCAAAAAATCATGGTTTTAAAAATTATTAAAAAAAATTTGAAACAAAAGCAATATATTTCCCTTTAAAAGGTTATTCACAGCTCCTTCAACTTTGCTATAGTAAGCTTTGGTCAAGGGTAGCTTCACTTACAGAATTGGATTAGACTGTTTAATTCACTGACACTAGATAAACTACCTGTACCTAACTCTCTCATAGCAAGTAAGTGGATGTTTGCTGCATCAGTGGTAAGGCAATATACACTATACATAAACATGGAGTTATACGTGTGTACCTTCTTCAACAATAACTTGTCAGTCATTGACCTCTGTTAATAAATTTAAACTTAATTTTTATCACAGGAAAAGGCTCTGGTCACCTAGAATGTTGTAAACAATACAACTGATGCTGAAGCTATTCTCACCATGCCCTTATATAGCTCTATCAAACTAAAATGTATGTAACTTTTACATATTTCCTGTCACATCATGGGTTAAATTTTTGCACAAAACATTCATTCAGCCCTAAGCTACATATTTATACATAAAGGTAAGAGAAATAAGGCACTGGCAAACACAAAAGATCCTGACACAGTTTTTCCAGCCTGAATTTTAGATTCAAAAGGGCAGCTCCAAAAATAAAGGAAAGAATTTCAAACAAAAATATTAAAATCTACAGAAAAATATTGTATGATAGTTTATATCTGGGTCAAAGTTAGGTAGTTGACCAGGATCATATCAAGCATATAGCAAAATCTTTGTGCATTCCAGAAAGCATAAATTTTAAAATGAGGTACAGCATTTCAGTTTCAACAAAGGCACTTCTTTAAAATGACAGCCTAGAATAGGATGAATTTAGGGGGGAGAGGGGCCTGGGTTCCTCTCCCATACCTTCTTAATCTGCACCCGGCCCAGTAAGCATTAGGGTATCTAGTTAATGTTCAGTAAGTCTGTGTCGTTGAACTGGCATGAGACTGCCCGAAGCACGGACATCAATCCGGGGATGAGGGGGAGGGGGACGGACAGACATGTTTCCCCTCCCCCCAAATATTGAGAACAAATGCCCGTTGTTGCAAAGCCCCATTAAACTTACCCACACTTCTAACTATAAGCCACTATCAAAAAAAATAATTATCTCCCAATACCTGCACTGCAATTCGAGTGGAAAGTCACTAAAAGTGCTCTAAATGTCCCTTGATTTTGCTCTGAAAATATAACAAACCTTTCATGAAGCCCTTCACATTATGCAATGTGCCATACTAACATGAATGATTTGACTAGGTTTTGATACATATTAGTCAAACAGAGTTGCTTTCCAGTGAACTGAATGTATTAAATTTAACTACAGCTACTAATTTTGCAGGGAGAAGAGCAATTTTTCACTACTCACGATCATTGAATAAACCTAATCACTTCTACATAAAGTAGTTTGTATACAAAATCCTTTGATGCAAAATTCCCAGCAAAACCCACCCTCCAACCCTGACCCCCCCCCTAATCTGACAACCTCCATGCATTTTTCAAATTTTCAAACAAAAAAACTCGCCTTTTTTAACCAGCATATATATTCTTATGACTAGCAACTGCACACCAATTTTCAAGTTTATTAAAAGTTACACTATTTTTGCTCTAAATGCCTCATAGTAATACTTGACAAATATAACAATCCTTCTGCTGTGGTTCATTGTAATGTTCTTTTGTCTCGCCCATACAATCATAAGTTAAACAGTGACAGCATTTTCCACTTTCCTAACCTAAAATACACTGTTATCTCAATTTTTTCATCTAAAACAATTTTTTCTACATTTCAGAATATTGCAAGTTTCCAATTCTGTCACTGATTGACATCCTCCAAATGCGAGCATTGAAAGTTTTAAAAGCTAATGTTTTTAAATATGGTGTACTTTACCATCTTTTCCATGTAACCTTTTAATTAAGAGGGATACCCCTTCAAGCACTTCCCCCCCCCCCCCCCCCCCACAGCAATACAAGCTACCACCATTTACCCAGAAAAATGTACCCTCTTTTGGGTTTTCCTATCAAGAAATATCACAAGAAACTTTCTTCCAGTCTATTTTTTAAAATGTTTCAAAACTGTTTCACTTGTATACCTAAATATTAGCAAAACCCTTAAAACCAATTTCATCCTAGGAAATGAAATCCAAAAGGGACTTCATTAATTTCAAAAATTTTGGAGATTTTCCCAAAGCCCAAGGTCATATTTAGGAAATTCCCACATTAGAATACTTTCACAGAATTTAAGCTGTTTGTGGGAATCTTGTTATTGCACATGCTAATGCATATACCACTCAAAACAACTAATAGTAACGAGTTTCTATCAAATGTTTTTATCCAGCAACAGCAGTCAATATGTGTAAAGGACTTTAATACTGAAATTCTGTTCCTAAAAGAATTTATGGACCTGGTGCTAAACATGCTACAAGCAGACATTCATTACTACACAAATAAGAAAATAAGGCCATCTCACCCCTGTTTAATATTTGGCTTTTTTACCAAAGACAAACTAAAAGAAGGAATATTTTCCTATGAAAATATAAATGAAAATTTTAGCTAGTAGAGTGATCATTTAGGCTGTCATCATCCTCATCATCATCCGTAACTGAAGATGAGATGGATACTTTCCGCATTTGTGTCTTCTCCTTGCCATCCCTCTCCTCATCTTCCAACTCTGTGACCTCTGGGGTGGGTTCAACTTTTGGCTCCCATGATTTCAGAATACTGACTTTCACCAAACTGTCTTTAGTGTTATTGCTATTAATATTTATTTGAGGGATTTTGACCATAATGTCCTCTGCATCAGGTAGCTTGAACCTGACCTCCTTCTCGTTGGTATGTTCCTGAACTTCCCACTCTAAGCCAGTAACCGCCAATGAATGCCTGTTGTGGTTCTGCTGAGGTATAAGGAGACGGTTGTCATCTACTCCTGGGAAGACTGCAATGCCTAGGATGGTAAACCATGGGAGAAAGAAAATCAGAATTAATTTTTTTTGGAAATGATGAGTAAAGGTGAAAAGTATCAAATGATCTTTTTGGAACCTTTTTGTTGTAAACATGTTCAGATATCCTATCAGCAACATGAAAGTGCAGTTAATATATCACTAAACTACAATACAGTTTGCAAAACCCCTAACGCATCACAAAGCCCCATAACCAATGCTAAATATCAATCACGTCTTGCCTTCCATCACAAAGCTAAAATCTCTTCCTTCTCAGAATCATTCCTTTCAATTACTTCAAAGCTGGTTTACTTAAGATTTTTTTCTTTGTTTTGTATATATTTCTCTCATAAGCAACAGTAATGAATAAATGTTTCATTTCTAAGTTTCTAACAGACACAGAAATTTATGTGCTTCAAAAACATGATAGTATAGTTCACAAACACTGACCACATAAATCACCATCTCCTTGATCTAATACTACAAACAATTTTCTGTTTTCAAAACACTGTCTGTGAATTTGTGAATTAATTCTGAAGAAAGTGATCTGCTCCTGGAGACAGATAAAACTTGCAGAAACCCAGAATCCATCCACTTTCAGGATAATTTGTAATAAAAACTTCTGAATACAAGGGCATCATTTGGGAATCTGTCTTGAATGTAACAAAAATCCCATGCAAAGTTTGCCAAAAAATAGGTGGCAGTATTGCAAAACATAGTCAATGATATTCTTTCTGTGAATACATGAAAGTTTTAACTGATGTGCTGCTTGTAAAAATTTCCTGGGGTAAACAGTTATCCTATTCCAAGTTAAAAATGTTACTAAACTGAAACTGAGATTGGGCCAAACTTGCTACAAACAAGGTTGTACAAGTATTTTTGGAGTAAAGTTAACCAAACAACATTTTTAAAACACAAACATAAAAGGTAACTAAATATTCTTTTTGTTAAAACTCACAAAACAGATATGAAAGAAATAAAAGGGTTACCTTGGCAATGAAATTCTTGAAACAAAATGTACACACATCAAATACAAAATACTGTTTTACACTTTTAATCATCCAAGTGGGAGGAAAATATTTCAAACAAAAAAGGTAAAAATCCCAAGAAATATTAAAGGATCAGTGATACCAAATTTTGAAGTTACAAATTAAAAAAATCTCCATTTTGCTACCTTTTTGCAATGACTAACATGTAAAACAGTGTATAATATTTACTCAAAGAATGCTTTTGAGTTGGTTGCTATGGTTACTCACAAGCATATAGATACATGCACAAACATACTACCAATGCAGAGTGATGTAATGCAAAGCATGAGAGATTATAAACAATGCAGAGAAAAGTGCAAAAGATTCAAAACATTGAAAAAGTGGAGTTGTCATCAAAGATTTCATCAAAATAAGCACACTTTCTCACAAAGAGCTCAAGTCGGTAGCCAAAGGAGAGGTGCTAGCGGGGACATTCCCCTACAAAAAAGGTCCCCCTAGAAAAAATGTGCTTGCCCTAGAAAATATAAATTACCATTGCCCTTGATGCATTTTAGAGTATCTTAACCCCTCCAAAATAAATGTATTTTCCTCCATGGAATCTATCCCCCACACCCTTCCTTTCCATACTTTGTCTGGCTACAGACCTGAGAAAATGCTACCAAAATTAATAGTGGAAAGAAATCTTTACCAAAATACACTTGAAGCATAAACCATAATTACAGTTCAATTATACAATTAGTAACAGAATCACAGGCTACAAATTACCTTTTTTTTTTTTTATCAGGAAAAGGGTTATAGACTACAATGTGTTGATTTTCAGAAAAGTATGGTAAAGATTTCAGTTTAGGCAAATTTAATAATGCAATAACCACACACCATGCATCACTTCATTGTATACTTTATCAAACTCCTTGAAAACAAACACAGTCAAGAACTGCAGATGCAATGAAATGAGACCTATGTGTGTTACAAAAATGGAATGTCTACAGTCCCCTGTATCATTGGTCCCCCGTATCATTGGTCCCCCATCTCATAATGCTAACCCTATCCCCTAACCCTAACCCCAAACCCTACTGAAAGGAAAACTAATGAGACAGGGGACTAATGAGGCAGAATAATGTGAGGGGGGATGGGGGACCAATGAGACGGGGGACTACAGAGTGGACCATACGAAATGTAACCAATGTTAAGACCTGTCATGAAATCAAACAATATCAAATATTTGTAATCTTTGAAAATCATGAAATTTTTGAAGGATAATTCTAGGCCATTTGATGAAAATATGAATGCAAAATTACATAGAGATAAATGCTGAAGGCAACAGCCTTCACAGAGGAATGGTCTTGAATAAATTCAGTTCGTAAATGAAATGGTAAAAACCAGACAAATGTGAATGATGGGTGCAGACTTTCACAGTGTACAAGTGTATATCCCACATGATAATGTGAATGTCACTGTGTGAGTGCAAAATGGGGTGTCGCAAAACAAAACTAATCTGGATTATTTCATTTCAAATATTTTGAGCAGAGCAAATGAAGGAAGATGGTATCAAGTTCTCTTCCACAAAAGAACACATTACATAAGAGAACATGTTTTCCTTTTTCAAAAAAAAAAAAAAAGACCCATTATCTAGCAAAGTGTTACTCAACCTTTTTCGCCTAGAGGACCAATTCCTACTTCAGAAAAAATTTCCTGCATTATCCCAGATCAGGCTCAAAAATAACCAGTGTAATGATGAAATGACATATTTTGGCAGGCCAATCTATATTCCTGAGACCACACGGCAAAACCCAGAAAAAAAAGCTAACATGGGGGATGTAATCATCAGTACATGTACACAGTTGTCTGATTAAATACAATTGCCTCAAAAAGAATGACAACCACAAGTCATTAAATATAGCTATTGTGGTTGTTGTGACCAAGATCGACCATGGTGATAAAAATCGAGTAGAAAAACAGGAGTGATGTGACAGTAGTTACTCTAGTATTCTGACATCTGTGATAACTTTGACACAAATGTTACTTTGTGTGCATTAATGTCACACCCATAGACCCCATACCATAATATACCCTCACTTAGTCCTACTTCAATCTAATTTGATCATAATTTAGCCAAAAGCCAAATTTTACTAGTTTACAACTCTGCGAATCATAATTTCTGAAAGCCTCCCCTGTATAAAATTTTTTAATCTTTCAAATTATTGGAAGATGCGGGATAATTCCTTAGAAATCTTTTCCATCTTTTTCCATCTATGATAATCATGGTATGAGGTACTGTGTAGGTAATTTTGAGGTAAAAACAAGGACAGTGATTGGTTCCAGCATGTTGCTTAATAAGATTGGGGCTAACCACAGTTTACAGCTAAATCAGTTCATGGTAGATTCAAAATACAGAAGGGACAAAGACAAAAGTCAAAGAATTAAACAGTTCAAAAAAAAAAACAAAGCAAACAAAAAAAGTCACAAGCACAGTATAAAGGAATGCAAAACATTCTAGAAAAAAAATAAAGTATCAACATCGTTATACATGTACATTTATTTAGTTTGGACTAAGACACGCTACTGTTGTTAATATCATAACTCGTGTTATGTTGGATATTGTTCTATTCAAACCAACAAAATTCAGCAATCCACCTAAATAAGAACTATAGTAGTCTTTCGCAGGACAATACAGAAAATGTACCTCTTTGTATTATATACTTTTTCCAGAGGAACTCTTCATATTCCAGCCCATCTTATTTCACCCCCTCCCCCCCTCTTCCCTCTCCTTCCCTGCCACTTCCCAGAGGATTTAACTTCACTCACACAAGAAGCATTTTAATGGCACTGCTTTTACCTCTTCTGAGGATCAAAGGTTCTTTTTATTTATTTTTTACAAACTAGATTTCCAGTCACAGCAAATTTGGTGGTTGGGGAAAGAATCCCCCATAGTCCTACTACATTAAATTAGCCATGGAAATCAGAGTAATTCTTTGTGGAGACAAAAAAATACAAGAATGTCATTTCCTTGATTTGTGATAATAAATTTATCCAAGAATAAACAATGCAAACTATGCGATGGAGAAGAAAGATAAAAGGACTAAATTTTACAGGGTGCAATTCATAACGAGGATGGGGTGGAAAGCATTCTGGACACGGGAGGAAAGGCAGTTCCATCAATGGAAGGCATACCACGACACAGCCATGCATGAAAGCTAAGGAACTGCTGCACCAGAAGAAAACCATGCATACAGAGAAAGATTTGTGATCAAAGAACCTGTTGGTACCAACTCACCATTTCCAATTCACTTTTAATATTAAGTTTCAACTTAAAGTTTGTGCCATGCTTGCCCCTTTTTTTCAAAGCTTCAGCGGACATTATGAGCCCCTTGCTGTGGCCTAGATAAACAACTGATAAATTGCAAGGCAGCCAACCCAGGTCTAGAGGATGTAGGATAGACAGCCAGCAATTAAAGGCAATAGGCAGTCACCCCAAAATTTGCTTTGAAAAATCAGCAAACTTTTGCAAATCTCTTGTTGCATTACAAGCACCTTTGAAGATGTTTCGAACATAACTATTACAACCAATAGGTAAAGCAAGGAGAAATTCTCCTTGAATTTCGCAATTCTCTATTAAAATAATGTCACATGATCAAAATAGGCCATTCATGAACTTGAGTGACAGGGCATACTAACTCTGACTGGGGTGACAGCATTTTTCCTTTGATATTAATTTTTTGATAACAAGATTTGAAAGCAGCAATGCAGGCTATATAACAGCAGGTCTACAAGATGATCTGAGTGCTGTTTTTCTTGAACAATATCACAAGAGAGAGGAAATACACTGCACCCTCTAAAACAGCAAATTGTCCAAATTGCCTCCATCTCTAGCAAGATGGTAATTGCAGGAAATTTTGGAGAAACATATGTAATTAGCAGATAAGGAGGTTTGATTATGGATTGTGATTTTTTCAATGGTTTCAATTTCCACTGAAACAAAAGTTTTTTTTCTCTTGGTGGGCAGTCTTCTGGTGCAGACTGAGAAAAGAAGAAGTAAGGACACAGCAGCAGAACACTGAGGTGATGGTGCAGGGGATAAAAGCAAGTAACAGGAAGGGGCAACTCGTGGGTACAGGGCACATCACATACAAGCATGGAGGACAGAAGATGTACCTCCCACTAGACCGAAGTCATTTGGTACAGCAAGGGTTCCGCAGCAGATGGGTTAGCCTGCTTGGGGACCGGCTGATGGCCATGACTGGACGATTTGTTGCAATTGCGACCATCAGTTTGCTTATCTATGAGGTCGACAATGAAACATCTTCGATTGTCAGTAAGATGCTGCTCCCTGTGGTGTTTGAGGAAAGAAGCTTTGGCCTGATGCATGGAGTCAGGGCTACTCAGCTGACGAGCTAGTCACACAAAAGAAACAAAACACAGTTGAGGGCAGGCTTTATCAACAACAACCATGCATGTGTCACTAAAACAATTCCAACACTTTCCTTCCTCAAAAAAGGTTTTAACTTTTTTTTGCTGGTGGGATGCAATCCTGAGTAGTTCCCATCTCTAATTTGACCAGTTTTCCAATAAATACAAAATCTTGCAATTTGGTACAATTAAAATTGCACTTCCCTTTTAAAAAAGTAAATCTGAACTGCTACTGTTTTTCCATTTCACAAAAACAAACACTTCCTTTGTTTTTTAAGTTCTAAAGTCTTCACGAAATTTGGTATATGAGTCTAGACCCTAGTGTCCAATATTTCTGTGCAAAATCTTTAAGTACTAACCATACCATGTTTTTCATAAAATACCATCCTTCAAATTGGTCATCACAAAATTGACATCCAGTCTTGAGTTGTTACTTGTGAATTTGAAAAATTTTTTAATGGACTTTTGCAACTCTCCAAAATACTTTACTGAAGCATTCCAACACAATCAACAATACAAGCCTTAGAGGGGCTACCAAGTTATATAAATAAAGCACATAAATCAAGATACAAATGAGATGGGATCCACTTACAGGCACCTGCAAATAATAAATAAACATAATTTTTAACATGAAACTTTGAAATTGCAAACAGCTTTGGAAGGCCAATGTTTCAAAACTAGTAGAAAAAAAAATTTTTTTACTTCCATCAAAAAGGGATTAAAAACATAATGCCTTTATCACAATGACAAAACAAAAACATGAAGAATTAATCCCTCTTAATTAAAATATTATTGTCTTCACAGATTTGTTGATTGTTGTTGCTGAATATGAACCTGTAGACATTTTTATGCCAAATACTGCAATATTTGAAGACTGGACAAGGGATAGATGGGGTAGCTAGAGTCCTCTTTTCTTGGTTCAAATCTTGTGAAATATTTTAGCAGATGACTTTATGATTTATGATTATTACATTTATTATTTGCCTCACCTACTAAGAAAATAAAACCTTGTACTATAAATTTTCTAAACAAAATATGTAATAGATTGTGTCATCTTATAACCTACAGTACCACACATGTCAACAAAAGGGCATACCTCTGTTATGAAAAATTGCAACCAATTAAATAAAATGGACTATGAAGAGGGTTACAGTAAGAGGGATAGAAAATATTTAATTTTTTTGTGCTCCACAAAATGTTATTTAGAATGTGAGGGAGGGATTCATTTCAACATCTGATGGAATCTTACAAGGAAAATATTCATATACATGAAATTCCTGTTTCCTTTTTGTTAACCAAAATTATTCAGTTAAATCAGGGAAAACGAAACTTCATACAAAAATCTCTCCCAAATGAATATATTCTACACAAAAATTTTGTTGGAGGGGCTAAGATTGGTTTCATTCTCTAGTGTGAACATCGATATTATCTGTAATACCTCTATGCCTTCTGAAGTGAAGCATTCAGTCCGCAAATATAATTTAGTAACGGCTATATGTTTGTTATTTATTTAGGTACTTCAACAGCTGAAAGAAGTCTAACCAAAGACTAAACCATATTCCTTTTTTTTCATACATTTATCTGACCTGTAACACACTCCACAAGGAACTTTCTTCATAAATTGTCTAGCAAAATCTCCCAGTTTACAATATCTTTGTCAGATGGAGACACAACAATACAGCATAAACAAGACCATGAGTTTACTTCAACTCTAAATGGGGAGGGAGCCACTCCGCCTAACCAAGAGCACAGTCAAGTTGAATGTGTAAAAAAAAAGCAAGACTGCCTCTCTTAAGGAATGGTGTTCAGAGGATAACAAGAAAGGTGTAATATTTCCCACATCCTACAGAGGAGTATAACCCTCAGTCCTATGTGACTTTCACAAAGGTTGGGACGGATAAAGGATGTTTGATCTACACCACAGCCTGACAGGTGTTTAGAACTAAACAGCAGTCTGCTACCTCAGTGCTATGGTCACTTAAAAGCTTCACCTACTGAGTCAGCAACAAGTACCTCTGCTGAGATGTGCACGATAATAACATACATATCCAATAGGTTTTATTAGGATGCAGCCTATCCACTCACATTTCTTGTCTTGGTTGGCATAGGCCTATATACAGGCATTTCTATAGATCAGGCAACAATCACTGTAGTAATTTTGTAAGAGCAGTTTTCTCAAGCAGGAAACACAGAAAAATATGAAATAGTCCTTAGCTCTGTTCTCATTCTAAAGAGAGACCGTGTTGGGTCTAGTGGTAGAGCATCCGCCTCTCACGCGGGAGGCCCGGGTTCGATTCCCAGGTCGAGTCATACCAAAGACTTTTTTTTAAAAATGGAACCTTCTGCCGTTGTGCGTGATGCTCCGCATAAGCAATGGAGTAAGGAAAACAAGCCAGTGAGCCACAACTGGAAATAAGGCTGTGGCCGGCTCGACTTCAACCAGTTGGTTGGATACTGGGCCGTTAACCCTCATCTAACTAACTCGTTCTAAAGAGCTTAGCGGATGGTTTGAACACATCAAAAGAACCTGTAGATAGTGTTGGGACAAGATCTTGCTGAAAGGGATCTGAGATGGACAACAAGAGGTCCATCCTGGTAAAAATTGAAACCATTAAACACTGTAAGGTGAGATTTGAAAATATGTTGGTACAATCATCTAAAATCATACCAATAATAATCTGACCAGAACATTGAGGTAAGGGAAAGGAAAGGATAATTTTGAATGTAGGAATGTTAGGTAAAGATGACAAAGGGAATGGAATGGAATGATCTAAAAAATTATGTTTCACCTTTGACCCCAAATCTAATGCATTTACATAACAGGTTAGTTATGCCACAAGCATGACAATCACCATTTCAGTATTTTTCACCATTTGCTATCTTTCTTTTTCAAACTTTCATTTCATAACTTCAAAATGCTTCACGAAGCATGATTTGTTAATATGTGAGTGTGAATTCAGTAAATGAACTGAAATTTGTTAAATGTTGGAATAGTTAAGTCGGACATGCCAGAAAAAATGAGAGCAATTATGTCAAAACGGCTGAAACACAAATGTAACCTGCAAAAATCCCTCTTAGAATCAGAATTATTTCTAAACAATAATTTAAGTAAAATTTTGAAACTTTTTTATTTCTCCCTCGACTAAAATTTATGCATGACATTTGATCCCCATACCTTCAAAGACTGAAAAGTTCAAACCAAATTACACAGGTGTAAATGGCCATATGCCATAACATGTTTCTATCAATTTATGTTTCTTAATCACAAGTAATTCCATATTTTTTCCTACAGGCTCCATTTAAAGGACTTTTGAATTATTTGAAAAGTAATTTTGCAATGCAACATTTTTGGTTTAAAATCCACCAAATGACAAATTCTTGTAAACTAGCACAGGTCTATTTACTGAACTCTTTCTACCATTCCAACAGCCTGTGAGTTGTGCTCCCTTGTTAAACCCTGTTAAAGCAAGTATAAACCTTTATATTCACCGAGTTAGTAGACAAAAACTGCTCCCCAAACTGACATTTTATTTAAGCTCCCAATCACACTATGAGTGATTTTCTTCTAATGGCAAGCTTAGAGAGAGCAATTAATGGGCACAGTATTCAACTAATTAAAATCCCACATCCCTCATGACCAGAATTTTTAGCATTTCCCTCAATGGTAATGGTGCAATTTTTTTGTCCTTTGAAAGATTATATGAATCAAGAAAATAGTGTTTCGCCATTTTGCCATGTTGCACGACCCTGATTGACAATGACTGACACCGAAATGTGCACAAAATTTGAGAAGTAAGACCAACCATTGTTATATCTCTTGACTAAACATCACCAAGCCACCTGTAAACATAAAACGTGGTCAACTGTAACATGATACTGGTGAAAAATATAAGAAAATCCAAAGCCACTACATCAGATGTTTCCATGTCATTCAGGTTCTTGTCATGACAACAAAATAAAATGAAAACCAAAAGAACAAAAAGACAAAATTTGAAACTAAAATACTTGTATATACTTCCCAACACATCTAAAATATACCATCTACTTTTGTATTTCATAAATTGAAATATTTTATATTGGCATGAGGTTATAAAAGGGCTATGAACAGAAGTCTGTCTTCGACTAAGAAAGTTTGTTTTTATACATTTTTCTTTTTTATCACAGAAAGGAAGAAAGACCAGCCACTATTGCTAACTTTTCATGAAGAGTTAACATGAAGAATATCTCATGAGTCCATAAACTTCCCTTTATGGGTACTCCATTTTTGTTGTAAAGCAAAGACAGATAAAAGGCTTGCCTACAAATATTTGCTTCAATGATGTATACATTTTCTTAAACTCAGTATATTACTTTTGTGTAATTAGTAGCAAAAAGTAATCTTTGTTATACATTTCGTTCAGGCTGGATGTACTTGGAGATGAGGTTATGCTGCATAAACGATTCCAGCAAAAAATGTCAGGTTAATCTGCATGACACAAAAGCTGGCAAAATTATTTATTTTTAGGTCTGATTTGCCTTAGTTGAATGCACTTACAGTACACAACCAATATGACTTTATTTGCTAAGGCATACACCATAACATTCTTTTAAATTTCAAACTTCTTACAACCATTGCAAAAGTATTTCATTAGCGAAATTTTGCTTTCCAAAACTAGATCCCACAGCTATTTGGCAGTTTTCAGACACCAACGTAAAAAGTGGTTTTAAACCTATGAACCAAAGTAATTAGTTATTTGCAATGCTAGCTTAAATGCTTGCCTGTGAAGCCAATGAGCTCCTCTTTTGTTCTTCAAGGATTCCTGACAAAGTTAGGAAAGAGTGTTTTTGATGAAGAAATTATTGGTAAAACTAAGATTAATACTAGCAGTTGTTAGTTTAAAGAGGCTGTCAAGTTTCTCACAAAAATGAATTGGGAACTATTCTTTCAAAGGTTTTCAATGCAATGTTTTTAATACATACTTCTTTTTTGATTTTCTATAAAATAACTGGTAAAGAAACCACTTCTGGGCAATTACTTCACAGATTTACTGTTAGTTTAACCAGCTTTGTCTCAAGGTATAAGGATCAGCTGCTGATTTCTGAGCACTTTTCATAGTTCGCAGAGATGTACCCAGTTTGACTTAAACGTGTCAAATGTTAATCAAGAAGGTGGGCAATGAAATGTTATTCCAGTTAATGTGTCAAATATAGGTTCACTATACAAGAACATTAAAAATCAATTTTATGAAAGACACATAGATGAAATGTAACATAAATGTTCTTAAAAATGTTACTATAATTTGCCAGTTTGCTTGTCTTCTGTTCACCTACATATTCATGACTAGCAAAAACAAATATTTACTATGCTTAAGAATTTGACTACCTTCTAAACGACAAATAAATGTTGACACTGTCTAGACTGTTAAACTCACAAATTTCAGCAAATTTCAGGTGATTGCAGCAAAGAAGAACAACCTCTAAAAACTTTGCAAATTCCAAAATTTTCAGTGTATACAGCTCTACTGTAGGCAACATTAATGCAAACATAAAACTGGAACATAATTCCGCTAAGAGGTTACAAACTATCAAACTTAGTTCAGCAAAACAAAAAGTGATATACTTCAGAAACAAGCAAATATTTTCACTTACTGTGTCTGTTACGCTTGTCCCTATCTTTCCTGAGTTTAAAACTCTTAGTCTTCCGAACAAAAGACTTTCGAGCATGGACTGCATTCTTCATGATGATTGGCTTATTAGCATCAATTTGGGCTTCCAGAGCAATGTCTTCAAAAAATCCTGAGGGAAAGGGGGAAAAAAAAAATTTGCAAAACACTTACAAGTTTACTTATTGTTATAAGACACCTTAATATTACAAATGTTTGGATGATGCGTTATGGGATATGAGGAAAAACTTTAACACACATCCACCTCCTTTTCTCTCCGACCATGTGATTTAGATAGATCTTGCAATAAGAGTTTGCGGAAGTCCTCCCAAAATATGCAAGAATTACGTTAGCAAAACAATACAATAACTGTAAAATAAGAATTGAAATTTTGAGACAGTTAAACAATTTTCCTACTTTAAATCACTCTGCTTTGAAGAATGTAAAGTTAAAATTTACCATTCTTAATCTAACGTTTAGGGCCATTTGTGACCAATGTTGACAAGTATTCTTGGACAACAGTTGCTTAATCACTAGCAAAGCAAAGTGAGCTAGTGGACTGGACCACCTATGGGGCCCTTCGGTCCGCTGGCCAACCAACTCCATGTGATGTGCTACCACTTTCATAGCATGCCATGTGGTAGGAGAGCCAGACCACTTGGGCAGTAACATACCTCAGAAAGATTTGTGAAACACATTTTGGTACATGAGAGAAAAAACCACTCTACAACCATTGGACCCAAAGTTCAGACCATCCCTTCACATAACATCTGCACCCTCATCTATCCCATCAGCCCACTCCTAAGGTCTGAAACAACAATGAAATTGAAATTTTACTATTAAATATATCTTGTGAATACAATAACAATAATGATTGTTTTTATATAGTGCTATACACCAATGATAAGCCTCAAAGTTCTTTACAAATACTACCCCTACTCAATGCTAAAACATCCCACAGACAATCCCTCTAGTGTGGCAGCAGCTCTTAAGGTATACCCAATAACAATTCACCTTACAGGTACCCACCCATTTAACCTCTAGGTGGAGAGAAGCAATTAAGATGAAACATCTTGCCCACAGACACAACTTAATAACCTAGGCAGGAGTCCAACATCTTAACCAATAGGCCACCAGCTTCTCTTATACATATAGTCTTGTCTAATATAATAACCCTCTGTCACATACCAGTGGATTCTCTAGATGCTCTCACCAGATAAAGTAAACATGATTTTTTTTACTAATGCAACCAAAATTTAATGCTCATATACTATATTTCAAAGTCATAGTAATTCTAAAGGAAAAGCAGTACAGTATCTCTTTGGACAAGACATTTGCCCATCATAATGACTACATTGATCTCTCTCATAACTCTTACATCAAATAAACTCATTTCCTTTTTACTAATCCCACCAAATAGGATTGGTCTATGCCCTCACCATCAGCATCTCCAGTCAAACTGTAATCTATTCCTAACTGTATTGTAAACACAAAACTCACTAATATATACTGTTAAACCTACTATGTTCAGACAACTGAATGAATATTGAGGTAACTTGCCACATGGACATTTTAGAGTTCATTCCAATGAGTTTCACTGCATATGTAGTTCAAACAAACTCAAAACTCAACTGGATGAACTTAAATACGTCCCCACAGCAATTTAGCTCATTTTCTTCAGGTTACTCTCAATCACTGGGCTTTACATTGCTTCACTGAAAAAAGGGGACTATGCAAGTCACTGCCTTTTGTAGTTAAAAGTTGCCTTCTCCAACATTGAGACTTTCCAGCTAAACTAGTATACGATTATGATCTCAATGTATTGTACAGAAATAGGATGTAATGTTTAGTCAACAAGACAATAACTTGTTGTTACTTTTCATGACTTTAGTCTCCTAAGCAATGAAGGAGATGTTTACTCAATATGACAACATACTGTTGTCCCTATTCCTGCCTACAATCTCACTATGCAGTTAAAAACTGTATGTTCACTCAGTAACACAACATATAAATATCCCTATCAATATACTAGAATCACTATGCAGTAAAAAATGTTATATTTAGTCAAAAAGACAACACATTGTTGTCCCTTTTCTTGAGTATGGTCTCACTATGCACTGAAGGATTTTTCATTACGTTAGACTCCAAATCAAACTTTCCTTCACTTCTAAAAAACTAGATGACTTTTCCATGGACTGATACTGAAATTTCAAGAATGCACTATACTTTTAAGTCTTTCATGACTGCAGGAATTGTAAAAATAGATGAAACTACTGAACGCTTTACAATTCACCTCAATGACCTCCACTTTTTTTATTTTTGAAAGAACTATCTTGACTATTTGAATCCTGAAAGCTGCAATTTTGAAATTTCAACTTCTACATTCTTCATAGTTGCCAGACCTGATAAAAATATGAATCCATTGCAAGCAGCTGAATTCATTAATCTCTTTTCCACCAACATTTGAGAATGTTTTAAAGAAGTGTCATGGATATTTCAATCCTGGAGAAAGCCATTTCAAAATGTTATAGCTTTTCCAGAACCTGAATGACTACATGAAACCTACAAGAGAGGTCAAATCATTCGAAGTCTCCTGGTAGAAACTACTGGACAGCTTCTAGTTATGATAATCTTACTCTTTAGATGAGCAACACTAGCACTAATCTCCTCTTCTATCACACTTGTTGTCCGACTTCTTTCTAGTACTTTAGGTCCACCGTCTTTAGGTGACTGGGTGTCTGAAGCTGCTGGTGCATTCCGCTGAGATTTTCCTTCCTCTGCTGCCCTCTCTTTCAAAGCCGCTTCTAATCTTGCCAGCGATTCTTCTGCATCCTTCAGCCTCTTTTCTGCATCTCTTCTAGCGATAATTTCCTCCTTTAGTTCTTGATCAGTCATTTCTTTCTGAACGGCTAAATCCTGCAGCAAAATAATTTTACAAAATGCAGTAATGTAGTATAATACTATAAATTAGATGAAGAGCAGGAAATTTCCGCAAGGGTAATTTTTTTTCACGATTCTGTACCTTGTACATATATTTGCAGAGTGAAGAATTTGCTCAACCAGCATAGTCTTGTCTTGTACAGAGTAACTGAACTATTTTCGAGGGTCTTGAATTTGTGAATAGTTACTTAGTTGCGAAAAGCGAGAAAATTAAATCTGTAAATTTCCCACTTTACAAGGATATAGATTCCCTGTCCCCCTAACAAATAGGAACTAGATAACTTTTTATTCTTTGAAAAGCAGATGAGAGAAGTCACAGCTGTAGGTAAAACTTCACAGCTATTTCTTTAAAATTTCACTGAGTAACATAGCTATCAAAAACAAAGGGTGTCATATAATAAAACAATGCCACCCACTAGATGAACTGAAACATCAAACACACACCCATAGACAGAGTGACATCTCAAACACATATACATAAAAAAAACATAAATATGAAAACACAAAAACACATATTAATATGAAAACACATATTAATATGAAAACATAAATGAAGATATAAACATACATGTAAACGGCTGCATTGTAGCCAACTAGAATTTTCTCCAAGTATTTTTCATGTAAATCAACCTGTGAACACATCTACAAATTTCATCAAGGAAATCAGAAGTGTCACCTCAAAACTGCAAGCTGTTGCTTGCAAAGTTGCCCATGAGCAAACAGAATAACCCCTTAATAATGATGCACTTAAGATCTACAAGGTCACCCCTTGAAGTGTCTCACATTATGCATTAAAAAGAATTGGACAAACTACATGTGGCATTTGTGGAAGGAATTTCTATCTTTCCACGATGTCAATTTAACCCCTCTATCCCGCTGTTGGACTACTAGAGTTATATGGCACAACGGTGATGTGATTTTAGTGGCCAATTGAGCAATGTATGGCAATGGCAGTGGCCATTGCCACAATTCCATTTTATTTGTAAGCCTTTTGTGCAACAGATAGGCTGCTATCTTTATATTACGGGGCTGATTAAAACTCTTGGTTTTCTACTTTTCCCTTTCTTTTAAATATAAACTCACTTTTCTACACACTTGAAGGCATACTTGCTAGAGGTTTTACTTCCATACATTAGCACTACATAACTGCAGAAGTGCAGTGCGTGTGTACATGAAGTAAACCGTACGTGCAGGGTAGCCTTAATTATGTTTATAACATCACACTCCTATTTCACTCTTGGCTCACCCAATGGAAACTAAAATAGGTCCTAATAACAACTTCCTCAATTGTCAATTAAGCAAGGAGATCCTTAACTCCTTTTACAGAAGAATCTCAGGTAATTTCACACTAAATTTGAGCTGGTGAATTTCTTGAATCAAGGGGCAGCTTTGTCAAAAGGCAGCTTTGGATGGGCCACTTCATAAAGTGGCAAACTAGTATGGAGGGACTTTGTTAGGGGACAACTTGACTAACGACTAAACAGACAAATGAACTGTAAAGTGTTCACAGGAATATGACATCAATATTTTGGCAAGTAACCATCATATATCAGTATCATTATCAATACCATACCATCAGTATTGCTTATTATGAACCATATTGGTATATCACTGGACACTAAAAAAAAGGAACAGCAACATCCAAGCATCATACATCTCATAAATGTAGGGTGACCATTTCCAAATTCCCAAAAGGAGGACATCTTTAGTGATGTCAGGTCACTGCTACACACCCCCTTTACGCAGATGATTGCTATACATACCTACGTGGCTACACATTCGTATACCTTAGTTTAACAAATTGTGCATGCAGGATAAGGGTAGTCCGGGAATCATCAGTATTTTTAGGATGAGTGGTCATGCTTTTCCTGAAATCCAGTCCATGACATCACAGGTGGACAAAATTTGTGTAACACTCAACAATGCAAATAAGCATAGGCTTCTGCATATACACAAGCTGGCTACACTTTATGTTTGTTACAATCACAAAAATACACTTTAAAGGGAAAATGCAGTCTCCCAAAATGGATTAGTCTAGTAGTCTACCCTATTTCATGAATGGCTCTTGAGAATCGTGTGACAATATTTTTCTCACTGAATTGTGAATTTTACGCTGCCATTTGCATAATTTGACAATGAATCCACAACAATTCAGACAAATACAAACATGAATGGAAGAACAATAAATATCACAGTCCTTCATTCTGTTTGCCTAATTTGACCTAAACCTGAATTCTTTCTAAAGTACAATTTCTTGAAACAATCTGTTGATACTGAACTACTTGAGCAAGTTCAAACTTTTACACACAAGACCATAGCAGGCAGTAAAATTAGTACACCTAAACATGCATGTATGGTGGCAACTATCTACCTATAGAATGTTAATGCAGTATGACCTGTCCATGTATGTAAGAAGTCTGGGTTCAAATAATTACTGAAGTGATACAGTAAGCTGCATCACCAGATTTTTAAGGACTTACTCTCAAGGACGACTCTAACTGCTTGGCCTGCTCACTAAATGTAAGTTTCTCTTCTTCTAAAACTTGTGTCTCCTCCTCTTTCTCTTTTAAGCTTTAAAGAAACAATAATATGTCGAAGATAGTAATATATTTAATCATTTTTAAAATCCAAATACAGTAGAGTAACAAATGCATCTCTAATCTCTCCATTCTCAGGCTCAAGTACAGTTCAAGAATGCATGGGAATGAAAGCAATGCATCGTGTACATGTTGCTCTCTCTTATAGTCACATATCACTACGTAGTGATCATTTTCATCCAAATATGTGACCTTCAGTCATAATTCCCCAAGATACCCAGTGTGACTGAGCAATTTTATTCTAAAAATTGGTTATAAATTACTGATTATTCTTCCACACAATCCCATGTTAATGATTGGTTCTCATACATCTCACAAGTGAAACAGTTAATTCAGTAAAATCTTATTTTCAATTCATGTTTGTAAAGCTTGATACCTTTATTTGAGCAAATGATTCACCTCTCACATATATCTCACCCAAACATTTATGAAACCATAGTTGTAAAAGAGGAGTAACTGGACAACTTGGTTTATGATATAGAGTACACAAGTGTGATGCCAGTCACAGCAACACAAGTGTGATGCTGGTCACAGCACCACAGATATGATGCCAGTCACTGTAACACAAGTGTGATGCCAGTCACAGCAACTTGCATCACATCACCTGGCTCAAAAAAAAAAAAAAAAAAACTACTGCTTTATCATGAGACAAATTTCATCGACTCATTAGTAATGAATCGCTTCATATGACTGAGAGTCCAAAATATTATTTCAAAGTTTTTGGAGTATTTTTACAACTTTTACAAAGATGGGAAACTTCAATTTTATTCTGAATGGTTACTTTTTCAGGTGTTTCATACATCTAATATAGGGTGCTTTACCACAGTATTGTTTTAGAGAGTAACATACCATGAACTCATATTTTAACTGGCTTGACCAAGTTGGCATATTGTATTTGCCAATGATATTACATTCTGCACGTCTTCTTGAATAAGGCATTTCTTCTACAATGTGTTTGCACATAAAAAGTACAATAGTTAGGTCATCAAAAGTTGTATCACTTTGAGCAGGGAACCAATGCATGACTGAATGTACATTTTTCGCTATGGCAGAGAGTTTCAGATACATAAGTATAATAGTAGTTTTAATTAGACAGAAAGAGTACCACAGTGATTTATTTTCAGTTTTACTTTGCAGCAAGTGGTGTTACATGAACAACTGAAAATGACAGTTTTACATGCTACTGTTGTAAGCATGTTAGGCTAATCCATTCAAACTTTGTTTAGAGCTATCTGCACAGGTTACAATGCATAAGTAACATCATCACTTTAGGTACTCTAGAAGCCAGTTAATAACAAATTTCAGGACAAAACATTAATTCTAATGCCATTTCTTCAAATCCAGAAAGAAGGAAAATAGCTTTCTCTTCCCCAACAAGACCAACAAATTTAGCTAAATCTAGCCATAACCCTCCTTCACCCACTTTTCCCTCATCCTCCCCTTCCCTCACCCCCTCCTTCCCCACTACTCCATCCACACATGCCTTCAAATTTGATTAATGCATCCAGTGGCAAAGCAAATTCTTTTTTTTGGGGGGGGGAGGGCTTCAAGGTAGGTTCCACCATTTTCTGCTGAGGCATCAAATATGGAAGTTGTATATTTGCCACCCTGAATTTTACAGGGAAAGGGTGCCACAAGTGTAAGACTTGTGGTAGGGGTGGCACCTCCCAGCCCCCTCCCACTAGTTTTACCACTGTATTCCAGAATTCCACCTGATATT
Source organism: Holothuria glaberrima (assembly GCA_009936505.3). Lineage (NCBI taxonomy): Eukaryota > Metazoa > Echinodermata > Holothuroidea > Aspidochirotida > Holothuriidae > Holothuria > Holothuria glaberrima. The sequence continues at coordinate 26,495 of WURT03152223.1, forward strand.
AGATCACAACTTGTAAGATAAATTCTCCAACCTGCATTGAATATTTTCAAGGTCGGATTCCAGTTCTTTCTTTCGTTTTTCAATCTTATCCAGATCATCCTTCAGGGAAGACGTCGTGTCACTTAGACTCATGTTCTCATCAGCTAGTTCCTTGGCTTCTTTCTCTTTTTGTTTCAAGGTGGCCAATGTTTCTTCCTTCTCTTTCTCCAACATCTATGTATTGACAACAAAAGAAAAAGCATTGTTACTGCTTTGGTTCACAGCATAGCCAAACAACTACCCATTAAATATGAAGCTGCACAAATTCCTCGGGTGAAGTTTACAAACTTAACAAAACACCTAGTATGCCAGTGACATAGAGTGAGTTTTACTAAATGTCATGTACTTTAGTGCCATTGTGCTAGTCTCTAGAAACCAGAATTAGAATTACGGAGTAATAAGTCTATACAACATGCCGCTTTTCTAACCGCTCATTCCGTTCCAGTTCTTTGAACAGACAATCAAAAAGGAAATGAAAGAATACCACAGAATGCTTCCTATTTAATACTAAAACCTGTATGGTACGGACATATAAAGCACACCTCAGAAAAACCAACAAATACAAATCTTTTTTAACACATTTTTTATTAAGTGATGGCAAAACTTTGCAAAAGGTTTGCTCATGACTTACTTTGCAGAATTTACCCTTGAAGCTTGGGACTATTGTATCAATTGTTCCTTTACAATAATCTTACTTTTCATTCATACCATTACATTTCCTGTCAAAATTTCATTGAAAATACACTTCCTCCTGCTGAGGTTAAGCTGTTTTTCTTACTTCTTTAAGTAAACACTTTGCAACTGAACGTTAGACACTACAAGTACTTTCACATTATAATAACAACTAAATTATAACATATGGCCATGCAGACATTTCCCAAGACTTCCTGGTTTGGGAGTTCTTCATGGGCTCCAAGACTTACCCTCTAGTTACAGATGTATACCCCTCATTGCCTGTAAATACCATCTGGCAAAGTTAATAACACAACCTCCAATGTCATCCTTATCCTATTTTTTGGCTGCTATAGGGGCTCATTGAGTTGATATTGAATATTTTGTGATGAGTCTGAAGGAAACAATTTCATGGCAATGCTTCTAATAAGCCTCAATAGCTATTTATCTCTTCCTGTAGTTATTGAAAATGAGAAAAATTTGTAGCTTTTATGAGCTTTAGAGCTTGTAGTTTGCAAAGCTTGTTAAAGCCATTGAGCCTTTGATAATACACCAGCCTCTCTAAAAATACAGCATGTATCTACAACTGAAGCCTTAATCAAAACAGTTAGTCAGAAGAAGAGTTGAGAGCCTTTTGACCACTTTGGTATATGCTTTATGTATTGGATGTATTAGAACAGGGGTTGCAGATGATTAATTCCTAATGGTAAAAAGTGTCTGGTCACGAATTTGTAATAAACAATTTTAATCATTAATTACCCTACCATTACCATTTTAGTTGAGTATTAGATGTATAGTTTGACCACTATCAAGATGTGAGTAGAACCCAACAGGTGTGACAAAAATCATGAAATCCACGAACCAACTCAATAACCCCTTTTAAAAAGGAGTGATATAGACTGCAGTGTGCATCCTATACTAAATTTCCAAGCATACAGTGGGGTAAGGGGTGGGGATTGTAGCACCAGGGTTAGAGGAAGAAAGGTGATGTTGTATATCCAATTTCAAAGGCTGGTGCAAATTTAGAATCTGTTGACTCCCTGCTTTACTACCATAGCATACTGTGAGAATACAACTATACCCAAATACAGACACTTGTTCAGATGGTGGGCAATGAAGTTTTTAAGTGATAAAGAGCTTGTAATGAACCTATGGTGTAATAAAGACAGATTTGCCAACTATAATGAAATTGCAGTGATATCATAGAATTTAATCAGTCCAAGACCTTGGTCATACAGCTACAATCATCTAAGAAAATTTCGTATCACAGAAAAAACTTTTTACGACTTCCTATGCGTGAAAAGGGAATGAAAAGGGCATATTGTTTTGCTAAGACAGTAACATAAAATATATGTACGAGCCTATCAGTTCTAGCACATCAACAGAATGGCCACACTATCTTGTTGCTCTCTTTTGTAGTTACCAG
>WURT03152235.1:0-10942 GCA_009936505.3 Holothuria glaberrima
CTTTCCGGGCTGAATAGGCCTGCACTTACACAAATGCTATCTGAATGGCAGATAGCTACGTCTTTTTGAGTCACCCCATTGATACGTGTTGTGCCTAAAGGAAAAGGGATGGGGGACATGTCGCCTCCCCCAATAATTTGGTTTGGGAGGACGGAGTAGGCCTACCTGCAATATTTACTGCTGTTTGGGTGTAAGCCTATAAGGCATGCTTCTAGTACTACGGTTGAATGGGGGAAAGAATATCGTTCGCCCCTGAAAATTTTGTCAACGACTGCAATCATTTGGCTCACATGATCAGGAAAATCCTTTTAGGTATGCTGTAAGTCAATCTGTTACCACTCATGTCCCCAATGATAAACTAGATAGATGACATTAATATGGCACACACTAGAAAGTACCATGGTACTTTCTAGTGTCTACATGAATGTAGGCCTTTAGAATAGTGCACTTAATGCAATAATTATACTTTGTTCGATGTGAAGTTTTGAAAATAACAAGAGTAGGCCTACAGCGCACGAGGCGCACCGAAAATTTCCCTTTTACGGACATTTTGGTTGTTTGGATTCAATTTACATAACAATTATCTATATAACTTAATAGGTAATAACTAGACCTTAAATATTGCAGCTTGCCCTTTCGTTCCATGCTAGCCAGGACTAAAGGCCATTCGATTTCTTTATGACGAAGCAGGATTGGGAGTTGGGAGTTAGGATCAGAAAGCTTGCACGGAATTTCGCAATAATCCAAGGCATGCTCCGTCCTTTTTGATTGGACGACCAGTGCATATGAAGGATGCGCAGGCGCAGAAAAATAGGTATGTTTTAGGTACCACATCTACAAGGAGATGCATCTAGGCGTAGGAAGCTTTTCAAGACGGGGGGCTGAACCTTGTTTCGGATCGCCGTCCTGGGCAAGGGGTCTACGAGGAGGTGGTGTCCCCCTCACCTTTGGAAAATTTTTTGATATTTGAGGGTCCTTAGATGCAATTTGGTTCATTATTTTGGACAAATTTAAAGTGAAATTACTGCAAGATTTTGACAATTTTTAGCTCTTTGGAAAATGTTTTGATATTTGAGGGTCCTTACATGCAGTTTGGTGCATCATTTTGGAAAAATTTAAAGGTAAATTACTGCAAACTTTTGACATTTCTTAGTCCTTTGGAAAATTTGTTGATATTTGAGGGTCATTATATGCAATTTGGTGCATCATTTTGGACAAATTCTAAAGTAAATTACTGCAAATTTTTATATCTCTTACAGAAGAGACAAATAACGGGTTTTCGTGCTTGGAAAGTGGGGGGGGGGGGAGGCTGAAGCATACTTCCTTCTCCACAAATTTCGCTGGGGGATGGTGCCCCTTAGCCCCCTCCCGCTTCCTACGCCAGTGAGGAGATGGAAAAGCGAGCCTCTTTCGTGACCACCGGAGTACAAAGTGTACACGTTTTCAAGTTTACAGCAAATGCGAACCCGCCCAACTCCACGATTTGAGTATAGTGGAAAAACAGCGCATACTGCAGCGACCGACCGACTACCGATGGGATAGCAAGGACTTCTCTCACGGGAGGGGCATGAAATACGTTTTGTGATCGCTGGCCTGGGGTGGGGTCCAAAAATGTTCACTGCCCCTACATGCAATTTGTAGCTTAATATGCTATACCTTTAAAGTAAAATTTGCGTTCAAATGGTTAACCTATAATCTGCAACCCAGGTCAAAACACCTGACCGACAAAATCATTCACGCCGTAAGGATGAGTTGCAACACATTCCAAAACACTTTTATTTCACAGTGTCAGACCTAATGTCTATTTCATGGCTGACAATTTTGCAATTTGGTGCACTGTATCTTACTTCCATTTTCCCTGCATCATAGGACCCTTAATTTGTGAATACTTTCCCAACAATGTGTAATGATTCTCCGACAAACAGGATACCAACAAAGCTACATCTGGGAAGGATTATTTCTCTGGTAAATGTACCCAAAGCAATATTTCCACCCAACTTTAAATTCCCTTAAAGAAAAACATAATGATCATAAAATTTCCCGACATTTTTGCAGCCCAAATTATTTGTTTCTAACTCAAAGTTAGTGAATTGCAAAATAAAAGTGGCCATTTTTCCCCGACAGAGAGAAAATTTTCCCGACGGACGACACTTTGAAAATTTCTGGGGGTGTAGCACCCCAAACTCTCCGGTAGTGTCACTCCTGGTGGCATGGCGCTGTGACATGCCGGCCACAGCTGAAGACCTCTCGGTGCCCTACTTTATGGGAGGGCCACCAACGGTTGGTGCGTAGCGTAGGTCTATTTTTTGTCAAAAATGCCTTCCAGAGGGGTGGAAATGACACCTTCTAGACCTTCAAATTTGCACCCACTTTTTTGAGACTTCATGCTTTAGAGACAAAGCCCGGACCACACCGTGCAGACTAGACGTCGCGTCGGGTGTAGCCGTGGCTGTGTAAACCAGCTGTGTGCAACCTACGGCCCGAGGGCCAAATGTGGGCCGCGGTCTCGTTCTATGTGGCCCGCGAAACAATTTCGATTTCATTTGTCATTTGACCGCTATTTAAAGTTGACGTAAGTACAGGATATCATAAAAACAAAGAAACGATCACTCCCTTCTATGTAAAGTGGACATTCTTAATAGAATGCGATGAATCCCATAAAATCGTTGAGCTGTTAAAGTTTCAGTAAATTGATTTATCAGTCTATCAAGAATCGGTCTATCGGTCTATCAAGAATCACACAGATGCAGAAATAACAGCAATATGTAACAGCGAATATTGCGGACTGAAATTGCGTAAAATGTTGATGCAGTACTGAGTACAGTAATTACTCGATAACATTTTTGTCGACAAAATAGAGATGCAACCACACAGCGGCAAGTTTCGCCAACAATTATAGACAGGTCCAGGCCAGGAAAAACCGTGATTTTTTCCTGTCAAGGTTTTCTCAGTGGATTCAACTAACTTTAACGTTCTTCTTTGAAATAAGCTTTTGGGCCACCCTGAATTTTCCCCAGAATTCAAAATGGCCGCCAAAATCGAAAATGGCCGGCGGTCTGGCATATATTTATACTTTTCGGGAGTGCTTTCGCATATTTCTGTTTATTTTTTGGGGGGTGTTGGATTTTTAGACACAAATACATGTATTCTAGTAGTTTAGCAATTATTGTGGCACTTTCATATTATTTAAATGCAAACTAGCCGCCACGATCATCTTGGTTTATCGCAAACTGTCATATCTCTCGAACTAGGTCATGGGCCAGAGGCACCTCAAGGGGACCTCCCCCCCCCACAACTCTCCTACCCAATACTTTTTGGAAGCCTTAGGGTCCCCTGGACGTGAAATCAAGTGGTAACAGTAAACACTTGGGTCTCGCTCATTCAAAATGGCTGCCAAAACAAAATGGCGACAAAAATTATGAATATTTTGTATTAAATAATAATAAAAAAAATATTATTAGTAGGCCCATACTACAATATTATTCGAGCGCTTTGGAGTCACTCTATGTATAGATGGGCACATTGGTCACTCTAACGGGGGAGGAGTGGAGGAAGGGGTGAGGTGAGACACCACCCTCCTGCGGCCCCCACGGATGCCAATTTTTTTTTTTTTTAGATCCTAAAAATGCGTTATTTTGTAACACAAATTTTACTTCAAAAGGTAGCATATGTGCACCAGATTGCATGTAAGGACACCCAATTTTTCAAAAATTTTCAAAGGGGAGGGATTGTCTCCCCATGGCCCCCTCACAGATGCCAATTTTTTTTTAGTTCCTAAAATTACGCAAATTTTGTAACACAAATTTTACTTACAAAAAGCAACAAATATGGCACCAGATTGCATGTAAAGACACCTAATTTTTCAAAATTTTCAGAGGAGGGGGACACCCCCTCCCCTTACACCCCTCCCCCAGGTCGGCGGTCACTGATGCCCTTTAATTTTATTTCCTAAAAAACGCAAATTTTGTGACACAAATTTTACTTAAAAAAAGCAGTATATGTGGCACCAGATTGTATGTAAAGACAGCTAATTTTCAAAGAGGAGGGGGACCCCTCCCTTAGACCCCTCCCCCAGCTGGCAATTACTCAATGTACTGCATCCCCTCCCCCATCCTTGAAAGAAATCCTGCGTACGCCACTGATGCACGATGAAGTCACGGAATTTTGCGCTGCTTGATCGTTACTGATTATAGTGGCGTAAATCCTATGGGCCCGGACCGTACGGAGCCGGGGTCCCCGCTACACTGATGTTTAGAAAAAAGTCAGGCTTAGTAAATCCAAGTTCTAAGAAATTGGGATTGTACCTGCAATATTCCTTGCTCCAGGAATGGAAATGAGTATTGAGTTCATTGGACATATCAGTAATGAAAGTTATGAAATTTTAGCGCGCTCCGCGTGCGTGCAGCCTCACCGCATGGCCGTGTTCACTATCAATACCGTCTCAAACGTATTCCCTAATCGCATTATTCAAAGATGAGGGTTCTACAATTACGCCGATTGTTCTTGTGCATTGGAGTCATTATGAAGGAGCAGGGCATTGCAAGAATGCAAAGTAGGGGAGTTCAGGGGAAGACTCGCTTTTCAATTGGCTCATACATTTTGTTAGGAATTAAAAGTGTCTCTGTACAAAGTCTCCTCGCAAATTTTGTTATGGGAAAGATTTTCAATGCAAAATTTAAGTAAGCTTCGCGCGCATTTATCGACGTACACACTCCATATCTCAAACCATTATTGGATCAATAATACATTATTGTAACCAAAACACTTTCCGAAAAATGTACAACTCCGACCTCTTCATGGACCCCGCATCAGTAGAGTATCTTAGAGCAATATAATACCATGAGTAGCATATACGGTAACATTCGTGGTATGCATTTGTCGTTACACATTTTTTATAACGAGTGCCATGCCACAGCCAAAATATCACTGAATAATGATAATTTCTATGCTTGTTATTAATTGAAAGATTTGCCTGAGATACCTACATTTTGCATCCACGCCACCTTACTTAAACAAGAATTTTTCAAGGTAAGGAACTGTTACCCCTCTATGCACTTAGTCACCACAGCTTTCCCTTACAGTCAACCAAAAGTATAAGAATTCACTTAATCGTGAAAGTTTTCTAATGTAATTATGGTCAGTTCGGGAATTTGTCAAAGATAGCACCATTTTGCATCTAAGCCATCTTAAATTTACAAAAATTTCTACAAAAATGCACAATTTTCACCGACCTTCTGGCCAGTTGTATCTAGGGTGGACTGGTGACGCCACTGGACATCATGATAGGGGGCCCTTTGAGTCCAGAAGCCAGGGAGAAACGCCGCTGATTATTCATATGATTAATACTTCCACAGTCTATTACTAATTCCTCTGCCATCCAACACACATATTCGATTACGCTGGGGAAACCTATTAATCGAAATAAAAATAAATGGGGGATTTCGTTATCAATTTTAGCAAAAGGTCGCCTAAAAATGTAGGAGATATTTCGTCTCCTAAATTTAGTAGGTAGTCTAAGCTGTTATTAATTCGCATTGCCTCCTTACCCAAAGGGATTATCTAATGAGGTGGGGAAATGGGTTCAAGTTATCAATCCAACGTAGGAGGTCATTTCAGAAATTTTAGTCAGTTTTTTTACAAAACTGGGATGAAATTTGAATAAAAATTTCGGCATATTTATATAAATGTCAAACAAAAAATGTATCAACATTTTAACATTTTGGGGCCATTTCCTTCAATCACGGAGGTATTTTTTCAAAACTTTCCTCCATACGCCAACCCATGGTGGCGTGTAGCGTACCTACACTCCATCTTTTCAACATGCACAAGTCAGCTCCCCCCAATCGAAAATCCCTTCCGACGGCACTGCCTTGGGGGTAATTCAGAACCACTCTGCGTGAAGTAAGTGACAGTAAATTGTTAGACTACAATATACCATTACCATGTTTACTCATATCTAGTGGAATTTGGACACCGTGCATGTCAGAGCCTTTTCAAAATTGTGATAGAGATGTGGTAGCAATCTTCTCATTACATGCACCACCAGACCACTCTGGTACACCTTGTCCCTGCAGTTGGCATACACATTTCTACGGTTGCATGGTGATATACACTGGCGTAGCCAGGATTTTTGTTGGGAGGGGGCCAACTGTAGGGCCTGATCGCCGGCCTGGGGGAAGGGGGTTACCCCTCCCCTCTGAAAAATTTATGAATATCGAAGTACCCTCAGATGCAATCTGTGCAACATTTAGCGTCATTTGAAGTCAATTTTTTTTGTTCCATTACAAAAGTTATAAAAAACATTTTTTTTTCAGAATTCGATTGGGGAAAGGCCCCCTGCTTCCCTCTGGCTACGCCAACGTGGTAATAAACTCAAAAAACCATGGGCGTCAATACTGGGTGACGTGGGACACGTTCCCCCAAATTTCGATGGGTGGGGGACACAATGTCAAATGTTCCCCACATTTCGTAAAAGAGTATATATCGTCGTGGCTCTATATGAATAAGGCCTACGTCTCTCAGCATTCTACATTCATATAATCGTATATAAGAAGTTCAGTTCCATGAAAAGTGCCCGAGATTTCGCACATCGGTCAGTCGGTAGACCTGCAACTTTGTTGCGACAAGCAAAACTTGAGACGGAAACCATACGTAGAGCCAAAGCCTACAACTAGGTCAAGATGTCTGCCCTCTGTTCAAAGAAGCGCGAAAATAAAACTTTCTAGTGATACATATAAGAAATGGAAAGAGAGGGGAAGAAGGTTTAACAGTTGAATACCTGACGTTACCAAGTCGGTGAACTACTATATTTTGTAGGAAAAAATACCCGATGATGTTATATATGATACAAACAAAAGCTTTCCATAATTCCAATCTTTTGGAGGAACGCGAGTCGTTTTGAGATTGACAAAAAAGAGGTGTTATGAAAACCAACTATACAAATTAGCCAAGGATCAACATTCTTGCAAATTTTACAATTTGGCATGAATGATAGAAGTTTGAAATAGGCCTAGGTACTGTAGTCTTCTCCACAAAAAAGTTATTTCCAGTGCATGAACATGCTGGAGAAATGGAAAATGATTGCACCATTTTACACATAGACCCCATCCTGAGACCAAAATTTTCCAAAGGGGAGGGGCACCCCTTTCTTTAGGTACATCCCTCCCAGGACGGCCATCACTCTTCTACAAGTCATCGTCAACCCCCCTCCCCTCTTACAGTAAAACCTAGATCCGCCCCTGATTATAATAGGACAACGTGTCAGTCATCATAGGGGGAGCAGGGAAGGGTCTTTAGGAAGACAACCCCTCTTCAAAACCAAAGAGCTTGGTTTGTGCTAAGTCATGTATGACCCCCCCCCACACACACACACGCACACACACACACACACTTTTTCATTACGGATTGAAGCTCCTGCAACAAACCTTCCATTTTCTTTATCTTTAAAGCATTAGTAATTTTTAGAAGTCATGGTAATATGCGAGTGGAATTTTGTAACAGAACGGCAAGTACGACAATTTTTGAAGGGCTGTACGACGCCGTCGCTTATTTCGAGCCCTGGGTAAAGACCGCAAACATGGAAGTCGTCGAGTGATCAATCGCAAGTGCCATACTCGTGCTGGTAGGATCAAAGGTATATAAACAATTGTAGCCTATATGAGGGAACCGGCGGTCAAAATCACGATTTATGACTGTATTTTTTCAATCAAATACTTAACTTATGGGGAGACAGAAATTGTTAAATTCTCTTTGCTAACGTTTCCAAAAAGAAGTGAAAGCATTATTTTTTGTCCGGGCCGCCAAGGTTTTATGCGAGTGGGACTTTAAGACCGGGCGCTGAAGTACGCTCTTCAGATTTTTGTCTGGGCCCGCCGCCCGTAGAAAACGACTAGTGGAGGACACTGGTCGGATGCAGGCGCGGTTGTATAAGGACAATTTTTTTTCTTGGGGGGTTGGGGGTTGGGGGAATAATGTGTAACTATCTAGACGGAGCGCCACGATCAGTTGACGCGCACAGCACGAAGTGCAGTTTTGGCGAAAATTACCTCCTATAGATTTCTAAAATGGCACTTTACATTCCTTTCAAGTTGTTTTGAAACATTCTGTTTTGAGATAGCGCAGTTTAGAAATTTCCACTTTCAGAAAAAGATAGAAAAGACACTACAAATTGGGAAAAATCGATTCTTGGTGATTCTTCGTAAGGTCTCCTTTATTATGATTTACAAATTATCCTTTGATAAGTAATGTATTCTAAATGGCGTATAGAATTCGACAAATCTGAAAGGTCTTGGCTAGGCCCCAGTATTTTAGCTGTGATATTGGTCCGAAATTCCCATTTCTGCCTTCTACTACTGTACTTCAAAACGTTGCATAACTTCTGCCTTCTTTTTTTACTGCGCTTGGGAATTGTCACCTAGTCAGGGTAGCCCTGTCGCTTTTGGGCCAAGTCGGCCCTAAACCAACTCGACCCCAACCAACTCGGCCCCAGGCTAAATCGGCCCAAAACCAACTCGGCCCCATGCCAAGTCGGCCCCAGGGGGCAACTCCAAGCCAAGTCGACCCATGCTAACTCGTCCCTATGCTAACTCGGCCTCAAGTAAGAATTCCCAGTCCCTTTTTTTTGTAATTTAAGGGGTGTTGTCTAGAGAGGAGGCGTGACACCTGAACTACTTCAAAAATTTTCGTTGTTCTAAAGTTTCTAATTACATCCAAAATCTTTGGTAAAGCTTTGAACTGACTCTATTTTTAGAAATTCTACCTATCTGAAAGAATGGCACCCCTACGAAAATAAATTAGTAAATGATAATATAAAAATAAAACATAAAATAAATGAAATAAAAAATCGTCTGCGGCAGATCCTGGGGTAACGTGTTTACATTTAGGTAAACGTGTAACGTTTTTACATTTGGTCTGGGTTTAGTTTGGGGGCTGTTGATTTTCTGAAAAATTTTGTGTACTGTATTTCATAGTGTGAGATTGCTGGTCGGATAGTCGGGGGACGTCCATTCCAAGGGCGTAGGGAGCGGGGTGGGGTGGGGGGAGACAGTCCCCCACTTTTGTCTCTTCCCACTTTCCAAGGACGAAAACCCCATATTTGTCTCTTTTGTGAGAAATGTCAAAAACGCAGTATTTTACCTAAGAATTGTTGCACTAAATTGCATCTAGGTACCCTCAAATATCAAAACATTTCCCAAAGGGCTAAGAAAGCACATGAAAGAAAGATAGCATTTGCTCCATACCTCTCTGAAAGCATAGAAGTACTTCCACGCTGAAAGCCTCACTCCTACTTCATAGTGGATAAACATTGAAAATGTTCCGGTTTTGTTTGTTGTGGAGAAACTTAACGTCACTGTTCACTGCTAATCAAATTCGTGCGCAGTGGCCCCGGCAGGGTTGGGGGGGGTGGAGGACCCCTATCAATTTCTGAAAAAAACTGATTTTTTTTTTTAATGATCCCGAAAGGCATTTAAACTATCGATTTCTGTTTGTGGTAGGGTGAGGTGTGTTTTCGAACGAGTGATGGATCTATTGTAATTCGCATTTTCTTGGAGGGTTTAACTGAGGTGGCATTATAACATCCTCTGTGATGCCTCCTGAGGGGCGTAACTGAAGGGGTTTGGGGGCCGTGGCTCACTCCCCCTCCCCCAACTCGCAAAAATGTGACTTTGGCAGGGCAAAACTATATATTTCGCAGGGTAAAACTGCCTAGTAAAAAAATAAAAAATATATATATTATAAATTATTATGACTAAAAGATGGAGATTTTGATAGTAAGTTTCGAACTAAAGTAAAACAATAGAAAAGAAATAATAATTTTCATTGCCAAAATGAGCGGTCCCCCTTCTCCCATCTAAATCTTAGTTGTTAAAAGTTAAGATTAAGTATACTGTTATACTATGTTATGAGGCTCTCGACTGTGAAATACATACAATGTACAGCAGGTGCGAAGCAAAGTGGAGGGTTCGGGGGTTGAAACCCCCATGATCCAAGCTTGAAAAAAAAATAATGGCAAAAATCATCAGAGTTTTGGGGAAAATATGCTGACACGATAAACTTCACTACGTTTGCGGCACAAACATTGCACCATTTCGCATCTGGAGACCTAAAAAAACCGTTTCCCCCAAAGGGGGGAACCCCTCGCCTTATGTCCTTCCCCCATGTCACACCTCAACAAAACCCTCCCCATGACACAATCCTGGCTACGCGCCAGATGTAGTTCTGCTCTTACTGTGGCATTGCTGCCGAAAAAGTTAAAATATGAATCCACATTATTCAGTGACAAAATCAGCGTTTATTATCTCATCGGTCCGTGAGGAGGATGAGATATCGTAGTTAGTTTGACTGTTGGGCTATATACGGCAATGCCGGCTGAAATAGCAAACTTTGGTAACATTTAATTTACCCAAGTTACTTGTCTAACGGTACGTTCACACTTGTCCGGTAACGGTAATGGCAACGGCAACGGCAAACGCTGCGGCAACGGCAACGGTAACGGCAATCCGGTAAAAGGGTTCACATTGACACGGCAAAACAATTTGCCGCACGGACGGTATAAGGCGCATGGAAAGGTGTGTCATGCAGTAGACCTTCATTTCTGATGGTCCAGAAAAACTTGGGGGAGGCAAATCAATCTATGAAAAATGTTAATATATGTTTTTTTAAGCGGAGGGCCACCATCGGTTGGCGCGGAGCGAACCACAAATTTTCGGCTTTACAAACCCCCAGATGGCCGGAAACGGCACTTCCCGACTGTTCTTAGCAAGAATATGTTCAGCCCCCACTCCGAAATTCTCCCCTCTTCTTGGAGCTTCTTGGATTTTTTAGCCCAAAAGTAGACCAAAAACAGTCAATGACTTTCACACACAAAAGTCAATGCGTCAGTGTGTCAGGGTGGATATAAATGGAAGTTGATAAATTCGACTCGAGGGAGACAGAGCTCAGA
>WURT03152246.1:0-10941 GCA_009936505.3 Holothuria glaberrima
ATATATAGGTAGATAGACGTAGCGACTTTATATATGAGTCAGTCAACACTGTATTAAATAGTCGCTCAAAGACCTCAGGTCATTTGCCATTTTCCTCAAACATAGGCACTTGCTTTATACTGAAAGAGGATGTTAGAAATGAATGGAGAACTTAGCCTCAAGCAGGACTCGAACCCGCGACCTCTCGCACACAAGGCGAATGCTCTGACTACTGAGCCATTGAGGCCTATGAATCAGAACGCGGTCAACTGAGCTTAAATACTGTTGGGTTAAATTGGTCAGAGCATTCGCCTTGTGTGCGAGAGGTCGTGGTTTTCTGTGCATCAGTGTAGCGGGGCCAACTTTTGGTCGGGTCAACCCCGACTCAGCACGGTCCGAGCCCGTAGGAGTTACGTCACTGGGAATAATCAGTTACTTAAGATAAAGCACAGAAAAATTCCGCGACTTTATCATGCATTAACCGTTTAGATTTCCAAAATATGACACAGAAAGTCAAATTTGGTACGTCGTACGACACTAAGCCGCCATTTTCAAATACTTTCAAAAACGATTTTTTCCCTATTGACTGAATGACGGGAATGGTACGTCTTTGTTTTAATATAATACGGATAGAATGAATGATAGTTGATATAACTTTTAGAATAATATTTTTGGACGTTTTTATTGCATGGGCACCTTACCTACTAACTAAACAAGAATTTTTCAAGGAAAGGAACTGTTACCACTCCACTTAGTCACCACAGCTTCCCCATACAGTAAACAAAAAGTATAACAATTCACTTAATCGTTAACCTTTTTCTAATATATGTTCAATTCGGGAATTTGTCAAAGATAGCACCAATTTGCATCTAAGCCATCTTAAATTTACCAAAATTTCTCAAAATACACAATAATTTTTTTACTGATCTTCTAGCCAGATGTATCTACGGTGGACTTAAAGCATCATCTTCTATAGTGCCCTCAAATCGCCAACCTCTGGTGGCGCCACTGGACCTCCTGATAGGGCCCTTTGGGTCTAGGAGCCGGGGCCCCAAGCTCATCGTTACGCCGCTGATTATTCGTATGGTTCTACAGTCTATAATTAATTCCTCTGTCATCTAAAACACATCTCCGATTACGCTGAGGAAACCTATTGTTCGAAATAACAATAAAAGGGGGAATTTGTTATCAATTTTATCAAAAGGTACCCTAAAAATATAGGAATATTTAGGAATTTAACCCAGTTTTCAACAAAATCGGAATGAAATTTGAATCAAAATTTGGACAAATTTATAGAAATATCAACTTTACCAACATTTGAACTTTTGGGCCATTTCCTGCAATCTGGGAGGCACCTTTTCAAAAATTTCCTCCATACGTTACGCGCCAAATCATGGTGGCGCGTAGCGTACCTACACTCCATCTTTTCAATATGCACAAGTCAGCCCCCCCCCCCCCAATCGAAAATACCTTCCGACGGCACTGTGGACAATATCTGGACAGCTGTAACCTGGTAGTCAGAAACAATGGGTTTGTTAAAAATATGTGTATATTTTGTCATTCTTAATTCGATAACATATACTAATCCTGAACGAGCAATTTGCAAGCAAAATGTTGTTAAAATCCTATCAATATTTTAAATTGATAGAAAACTGAATTAAGCAACCGGGGCAACGAACTGGAATGATCTCCCTCCATTATCGACTGTTGTAATTGCCTGCGTAGCAGGCTGTACGGCATATGCTTTGTTCAGTTGTATATCAAGGAAGCCCCAAAGAGATGAGTTCCGCGGAGTACTGTTTTCATGGTTCGGATTACTCTGAGTAAAGACCTGCAAAATTGCAAACAATACCACGCTTCGTGTAGCTTTGCTGTTTATGTGTACGGATGTAAAAACGGTGGTTTACTACAGCAAGCTTTTTGTTTTTATGGTCGGTAAATTTGCAGCAAAGTTGTGCGTTTGACCAATTTGTGCACAAAATATACAGCAAAACTGGATGCCAACTTATTTCAGTTGGCGTTGTCGTGAAATATCGGTTTACACCGGCGCTCAAAATGCCAAAAAGGTGTCTGTGCTAAGCATAATCGATTGCTTTTACCAAAAAAAGTAATTTTATGTAAAGCTTTCTCCAACATAAGTCGATGAAATGTAATGTAATCTACGGAGAGTATTACTGACAAAATTAAAAACAAACTGAGATCGGTTAATTTTTTGTTCCAATCAATAGTAAATCCTCCCAACACTAGACGGTCAAATTTCGATGAAAAGTGCCCCTAAAAGCATCATTTCTCCAAATATCTATTGTTCCTATACAAGCTATGAGCATGCACAACTCATGAACTAATGTGCAAACCTACCCGCACAAATATCAAATCCCTAGAAGAAAATGTGTTGTATAGACAAACATAGAAGAGTAAGCTCTGGCGTTTTCATATAACCATTGATCACCACAAAATTTTAGTTGTCCAATTTCCAGGACACGTTACACAACCTCTGTAAATTTCAGATCCGTAGCTATTAAACGGCGAGGAAACGCAATCTCTGTAATGATTTCTGAACGCCTCGTCGAAAACTGCTGTTTTGATCGCATGTCTTCGACTCGTCTTCTGGTCTAAGTAAAAATTAGACAGTATGAACAGATAAAACCCCTCAACACAAATAATAGAGGAGCACAAATCGTTCCGCAAAATAGAAACACAGCACTATTGTTCCAGTTAAAAAGGGGACTCGCTCTAAATACTGCTAATACTGTACCTAAGCCTATAGAGGGGATTCACAGACGACACGCTATCGCGCGTCTTTGGTTTTTTAGGGAAAACGTCCATTGTGTAAACACATTGGCTATGGTTGGCCTAATTAAGCCTGTCATCTATTCGTCCATGATGTGTGATCCTTGTCCGCGTCCGCCTGCGTGTCCTCGTCCGTGCAAAATCGCTGACAGAAAAAAAAAAAACATTACCAGCCATCCATTCATGCGTTCCGTGTCCGTGTGCGATTCCTGGAGGAATCGCTCAAGGAGCGATTTTTCACGGACAAAGATGAGTCATATGTATGATTTTGCAGTGAAGACAACAGGTCTTGTCGTCTGCTACATCTAAGATAGCTCATTGGATGATTTCACTCATTGGTATAACATTGCCAGTCGTCAAGGAAAGTAATCTTTTTATCTTGTGCCGCCAGGTCCCGCTTTTAAAAAAGTGCAACGTATCTCCAATACTTTTTGAACATAGTTGTATGTTTTGCTATCTCAGGAGCGATCCGGAATCGTTTAAAAAGTCATCATCAAATCTCACTTAATCTCAACCAAGTAAGACGAGATTTGAAAAAGCCTGAGCTAAAGGCAGAATATAGAGGCCTTTTGTCAAACTCACCCCAAAACTATTTTGCTATTTGGGGATGACATCTCACAGCATATGCGAGGTATATCTGATGCAAATAAAATAAGTCGTCGGCCTACACCCAACGCGGGCAGGTTCAGAGGGTATTCACTGGCTCACTCGTACCCCTAACTTGCGACGCAGCGAACTCGACATCGTGTTAGCAAGTAATTGTGGTGTTAGTAAAAGAGAAGCGACAGATGACATTCTAGCTAGCATCTTGGGTGGTCACGGACGAGTTTTCACGTATGAATGGATGTTCACTTCATGCATACACGAAGGCGGACACGCAGATGGACGCGGACATGGATCACGCATCACGGACGAGTGGATGGCTTAATGCCGTGCACTTGTACTGTAAATACGCTTACTGCAAGTGTGTTTGCAGAAAGTTCTTCACCGACAGGTTGAATTTAAAGATAAATAGATATTTTCAATTGTTTTCGTCTCTCGTAGCCTAATGATCATTTGTTGATACTGAACCACTTGGGTAAGTTTACTCAACTCACAAGCTACGTGGCTGCATGCGAAGAACTAACTACAGTTGTTTAGTCTAGTATCTGCGCGTGCGCCAGTTTTATTAAACCAAGTGACATATATAACTAACCTTTGTATTCGTAATTGCGCCTACGTCTCGTGTTACCTTGTGTAAAACCTCTTTTACTGGACAAACAAGTACTGATATGTGGAGATATTAGCTTTTAAAACCTGCAGTAAACAGAACCGAAAGGAATAGGCCTATTCCTTACATATGGGTCTACCGTACATAAAATTGATGGAGTACAATTAGCTAAGCCATGAACTCATATACACTTGTAGACCAACTTTTTTTTTAAGTTTACAATATTATGTTATATGGTAACAACAGACCGTTTATTGGGAGACATCAATTTAATGTGATTAAAAACAAACTCTCATCATCCCAAAGTACATTCTTGGTTTGGGTATATCAAAATTTTCGTTTGGTGACTTCTCATTGATTGAATTTTTTTTTAAGTTTGAAAATTTCAAAAGATGTAGAAAATATCACGTTCCACGGTACGCAGAGAGTCTTGTACGCTCACTTGGACATTACCTTTTAAGCAAAAATAGGGCTTGTGTCTGCACAAAGAGGAGTCTTATACATATGGGAGGAGCTATAGTAACTTAGTTGGGAGATGTGGAACTGTCTATGATGACTGGGATTGGCCTTCATTAAGAATTTTCCAACGGGTAGGTCGATTGCAACTTTGTTCCCACATAGGGCCGACTGTTTCTAGAAAGAATTATATCGTTGTATACCTACAGCACATACTTTCTTCCTCGACATGAACGTGTTGTCATTTTACAATTTTATTTGTGAAATTTCCCTTTGGAAGACTGTTTCTGTAAAAGAAGTTTTGTTTCTGAACAGAAATTCCATAAAAAAATCCTCCTGACCCAAATGTAATGTTAATGGACAGTACATAGTTTTCAAGGGATATAAAATTACTGTAAATTTACAAGCATTGCTGGCAACCTTTGTTTCAGCTGCAAGTTTGTATGTCTATAGAAGGCATATCTTTTTGGACGGACTTTCAATAACACTCTCAAAAACAGAGATGACTTGTAAATATACAACATTCACAAAATAATCGGACAAAAAAAATATTGCAAATGTACAATATTCCTTAAATAGTACGCATTCTTTTTAAGTTTGTCCGTAACAGAAGATTCTGATTTTAAACTAAAACTGCATAACATTACCAGAAATAATCTTTTGTAGACGTTCAACAATTTCCTTTTGAAGGGACATAAGTATATTGTAATTTTACGTTTTTTCAAATATTTTTAATATTGCAGTGCAACCTATTCCTTTGCTTTGCACAAAGGCAGAAAAAAAATCATAGTTAATGCTGGTTGACTAGTTCTTCAGGCAGTTAAATTGCAGCAGTTTCTAAGTCAAGTTATCATAAAAATGGAGAAAGTACAGAATACATAACAAATACAAAATCGTTATTTAACCAGGATCTTATTCTACACTTCTAAGTATGGCCAGGATGATTAAAATTATTGAAATGTAAGGAATAAAGGCCTATTTTTACACAGTAAAGAAAGGTGTTGGTGATTTGTTGATGATTTTGTTTGCGGTTGGTTATCGGGAAAAGACTATCCTAGAACGAAGCACGGCTAAAAGAAGTGTCATTGTATATCTAACTAAGATCTTCTTTGTACTACCCATTAAATTGGTCCCATGTTACCGAGACCTTGACACCATAGAGAGAGAGACTGTTATAAGCAGTCCTGAAACAGTATTGGGTAATTCGCACTGACGACACAATCACAAAACTTTGTGTAGGCCCTACACCTTTGTAGACAGACCCACACCCGAAGATGGGTGTAGATGCGCCAGTCATGTAGAACAATACTTGTACAATGGTGAGTTCTCATGTTGTAGTGACCCAACGAAACTGGGTGGGAGTGCAAAGCACCCTCTCCGAGGGCTCGTTGACCAAGAGCAAAGGGCCTCTTTTTGACGATTTTGTGAGTTTCAGACAAAACGCCACAGTCAGGCCAGTGGGAAGTTTCTTCTTATCTGATTTAATAAGCACTTAAAATTAATAATTTGACCAAAAGTGACAAAGAAGAAAAAGTTTCAAATGATGTAGTGATTGCGTAGTTGCTTGCTCTGGTGCATGGGGTTTGGGCACACTACCTGCGACACCCATGATGAGAGGGCAATTGTTTTCGAGTAAGCCTGCCAAAATATGTTTTTGTAGTCACGACTTCCCTTTGTACTTACGAAAAAGGTGTCACTTTGTTCCAAATAATCAGGTAACAGGCCAGTAACCAGTCAAGGAACTAAAGGTTTGGAATAGCTTCTGGTGTTTCTTTAGGGCTATATATATATATATATATTATATATACATACATATATATAAATATATGTTAAAATACATAAAGTCAGTAATATTATTTTAATTTTCCAAGGAGCAAACATTTTTCTAGGGGGCATGTTACGTCTGACGTAGATAATTACAGATGTTGGTATGCAAGCGTATGTTTTCCCAAGACATTCACGCAGTTGGCTTTATAGTTACGGTCCTTTCAAGAGGCTTACACACGAATATGTATGCAACTAAACTTATTGTTAAAGGCAATGATATAAAACAAAAAACCGTGTGTTAGCCTATGTCAACCTTTTATTATTCGTGTTAAAAGTGCACAGGTTTCCAATGTACCCACCTGAGACCAATATTACCTTCCTTTGTTTTTGATTCACAATCATGAGTGGTTTCAAACCAAGGATGATTGGAAGCTCTTTTGTAAAGAACAATTATCTCTCTTTGTCTTTTTATTGCAATGCCTTCGGTTGCGTCCCTGGGGGATATTTTGTATCATAACCCATCAACTCATTTGGGGGGGAACACATTCCATACATCCATACATTCCCTTTGAATGCACGAAGAAGACACCCCAAATGATAACTCAAGGACATACAATTGCACCAGGTACACAGATAGAGTGAATTGCATTTGCTATTGAAGAGAAACAATTAGGAAAAAGCATCTTGTCCTAAGGACACAACGTAACAGCTCAGCCCATCAAGGATCAAGGAAGTCCAAAACTTTACCAAATAGGCCACCAGGCTTTATGTCAGTGTCAATCGATGAAATGCTGGGGTCGGGCACTAGAGGGTTAGGATTATATCACTGATCTGACTTACATATGCCTTAGCGTTGGTTACATCAACGTGGGGTTTCTCTGCCGTTCTTGTCTTCCCCGGTCTCCCAATTATTTGCATAATTGGTCACTATGATCCCCTACCGTACCTGTCCTCCCCACTCTAAGCCTGCCCTTCTCCCATTCCTTTCCCTCTTTGCTTCCTCCTTTTCCACGATTAGCCTTTCAAGGTGTCTTTCCCATCCTTTCAACCTCATCCTTTCCATTCTTCACGGTCCTTTAATTCCGCTACATTTAATTTTCCTTTCCCTTTTTCCTACCAATTAACTGCTTTCACACTCCTTCTCCGTCGAAATCGGTACTTTTACGATTGATCCTTCTTTAATTATCAAGCCCTCATTCTCTTTGACTTTCGTCTCTTCCTTCTGAAAGAATAGATATAATACCATTTTTTACCTCTTTCATTTACAGTTACCCAAATCCCAAACCCACTTCTTCTAAATGTAGCCCCTATTACTGGTAGGTAGTACAAAACCTGATGGTATTATAAAAAAAATTCTGATTTCCTCTAAAAGCCCTTCCTGATGACTAATGGAGGATTGTAATATGCAGCATTTAATTATAGTTAAAGATTTCCTTTTTCCGTGCTCCTGAGAATTTTTTTTACTTTTCCATTCCTTTCTCAGGGCTTGTCCTTGTCTACTTAAAAAGGAAAGTCTTTTTTTACTAATCTTTTAGAACTTTGTTGGTACTCCACGCACATTATTCCGATCTTAAATGACTTTTGTTAAGCAAAAGATCTTTTACCTTAGGTCTGTTTATACCTTGTGCACGTGCACGGGACAAAAAACTGGTTTGCTGTAGAAGAAAATGTTAAGATTACGTGACAAATATAGGTTCTACCATGTACCCTCCGCTACCTTTTACTGCGATATGAAAACATGACAGAGGTATATTTTTACAAGTAGCATAATAATAACACAGTGTTTCGACTCTCGTTAAGAGTACCCAAAGCCTCATGATTCTACTAACAGAACATGGTCATAGAGTTCCCTGTGTTTGTGGGTTAAGTGTTGTCTTCCGAATCATTGGTGTACTAATAGGCCTATCAGAACTACCTTCGTGTTCTCTACCTTTGTTTCTCAAAGTATTCTGTTTTATTCGAAATTGATTGAAAGCCATAGTTTAACCCATTTTACCACTTCCTTTACTCTGGACAGCGAGTCCCATCTACTCAGCTTCCCTTAACTTTCAAGGAAATGTACTCTGAAAGTAGTATTGCTTCGATGTCATCTGGGATGAGAACGAAAGTGAAATAAGTTCGTAAATAAATTACCAGTTAAAATGCACATAAGTGTGCACCTTTTTCCTTTAACATAAATTAAAACGGGTTTTCGGATATCAAATTATTTCAATCAGCAGCCCTTCTGATGACGTGGTTGACATTACACAATAGATCATCACTTATTAAAATATATAAATAGATGCTAAGGGTATTCGAAGAGAACATGATGTCGTAGTGTAAGTAACCCACCACTTATGTCTCAGTTCATTTGATGGCCACTACATCAATCTAGCTTACTGGCTGGAAAGATGGCTACACTTTGGGTCAGTGGCTAGTAATATAATCCTAGGTCTATGGGCATCATAACTAAATTCATTTAGGCCTACGCTTCGCACTACTCAATGTTAGTAAACATGCAATCATTACATATGGTGAAGAGGAACGTGGCCAAAGGAAGTTGGAGACTGCTGAAAATGGAGGAAGATCATCTCATTTCATTCAGTCATACAATCGGTAAGTTCTTGTAATACCCTTTAAATGCAATTAATCGATCGATTCCAGTCCTATTAACGCTAGAGGTTCCACGACACATTTCATTTGTGTGAAGCAAATTACATGACAATGTTGTGGCTAGGTTTGACATTTTACTAAGTGTCTGGTTAGGAACATTGTTTTGAGTAATATGGATGAGTAGTTATTACCTATCTAAGCCTGCGAGACACAAATGTAACCAAGCAAAAAATTGTATTTTGTCGAACTGTCTTATTGGGTTTATTCATTCCCACATAATAAAATGTGAACTACTTTGATTATTGACTATTCCTGCAGCAGTGACCACACGAAAAGTTTGGCTCTCTGGTAAAGTAAGCCAGCAAACAGCTTCTAACACGACAGTCCCTGTCTACCAACAGGCGCTTGATTATAACAGTTTACATCACAAGCTAAGGGTAAACAGGTGAGGCATGCCAGCCCCATAAAGGTTCCTGAAAGAAAAATGGCATAGAGAGGTCATATGCTTCAACCCTCCTAAAACGGAACAATAAAATCAAGTGTTGGTAGAACCTTTGTCAAATTCCTGTACATACCCTGTCCTCGAGGCACAGTTTGTAAAAGTTCTTCAACAAGATCACTGTAAAAGTCGGTTTTAAATTATGGTTTTATTGCAGGGTTAAAGAATCTTTACATAAAGAATACATCCACCACCTCTCATTTTTTTTTTCTATGCCGTCTATCATTCCCATACATCGTGTAACCACTAACCATGAAATCACTGCCTTCCTTTGCTCAACTTTCATTAATACCATGGAGCTAATACTTGGATAAGAGAAAAGACTTTATAAATCCTTTGAAGACGACGATATTACCGCAAAGGTCGAACTAATAACACTATTAAACACCCCTTATCCCTCTCCCTTTGTACTTCATTGAAGATTCAATAAGCTTAAAGGTGTAATTAAGCACAATAGGTGTGTGTTGTCTGCTACATCTTAAAGAAGAAAACGCTGAATTTCGCCAATCACGTCAGCGTTGTCATTCGCTTAAAAAGAAAATTAAACTTCTCCCTTCGTCGCAAAGTGTCACTTATAATTAAGCGTTATGTCATATAGTATAGTTAGTACACATTTCATTACTAAGAGGGACGCCATCTTGTTGTTTACGAGTATACTTCCTTTTGTCCTAGATCGCCAGGTTCCTTCCTGTTTCCTGTCACGTTTAATTCCCACGCCACATCTTGGTTCCACGTGGAAGCTGTATCCCATAATTTCCCTGGGTGTGGCCAATTTTACTTTCTGCAGCCTCCTCATTGGTCATACAAAATTGTTGTACTGATTAATATTCATTTTTAGGATGCGTCACAACTTTTAACCAATCAGGGAACTGCATTTAGTTCCGGGATTTCTTAGGTAGCCACGAGGTACGCGGAGCTTCCACACCCAAGCTCGCAAGCCTTCCTTAGACACTCGTGTTCTAGACATCTTTGCAAGATGGCCGGCCAGTAATTTATTCCTATTCATCACGACGTACCAATCATCTGTAAATATTGAATTGAGACGACACTAATCACGAGAATAAATCACGAAATAATTGCAACAGAAATGTTCTTGTACTTTGGTTCTTCATGGAGCTACACCCCAACCGATCCCGTGCCTTAAGTCTTCGCTAAGGCGATTGGCCCAATTATCCTTCATGGCGGAGGTGCGGACTTGGGCCCTACTTTATATGGACTAGACCTATCTTACATAGTGGAGGTCGGAGTTTAAGCTTACTCCCGAGCTTACTCGAGCTTAATTTTTGGAACTATTAATCGCCCGTTGAACTGTTTCTCACGTAATTACCTGTGTTAGGCTTACATCGCAGCCAGTTTGGCTTCTACTACTTAGATCGCCGTCATCATGGACAACGGGCTTGACAACTAACAGTTACGTTACAATCGCCTGCTACCTGTTCCGAAATATCCCGAACTGTTTACCAAAGGAAATTAGCACCCCACTACCTGTATAGATCCAAGGATTCCTTAATTTATGGATCTTTGTGGACTTCTGCAGCTGGAATTTGTGAATTTCCGACTGTAGGCTACGGTTCCTTTCGCCAACGATAGCAGTCTACTTTAGGCCCGGTACAGATCAGGGGAAACAGTTTCGCCCACAATAGCGGTC
>WURT03152257.1:0-10941 GCA_009936505.3 Holothuria glaberrima
CCCTTTGCAAGTCAAGAATAGTGCATGATCTTTTACATATTCTCAAGTCTGAACATTTGTATTAATTTACATCCACACTTAGAGACTCTTCATATTTGTACTAAGAAAGTGCAAGTAGGTCCCCATTTTGTATGGAAGACATCAAATTCTGCTGTTTGAAAATTACAGTGGGGTTTCAAGTGTGTCATGTTGTCATTTACAAATGCCTCTGAGAGGTTAGCTGCAGTTCTGTATTTCATAAAAAACCCTATTAGTACTGCAGTAAAGGTTGTCACCAATTCTTAAATATGTTAACTACCAACCCTCATATTTGATAGAAATGCAAAGATTTCCATGTTACACATATTACTCTCTTTTTGGAAAATTTTGTTGGCAGTCAAAATTAATTTTGCAAGCTTTTAAAATGTCCCAACACATATTTTCATTTCTTGCAATTTTGAGCCTTAGAACCCCTGTCTGGCTCTTGGTCCCCATGAAGATTTCCTTGGTTTATTAATATTTCTCCTCTTGTGAACAAGCTATATTAACCTTATTACAGCTCAAGGTTACTTGTCCACTCCCATCCCACTTCAAAGATGTTTTGTGGTCAAGGTGACAGGTCCTGAGACCATGGCTACAGTCTTTAAGACCAGGACTGAGGCCTAGACCACACAAAATGGTCTCAAGGCACCCTTAAGACCTCCAACACTGCTACAGTGCAAGTCTAAGTTGCAGTAGTAGTGAGTGACCATTTCAGGATTAGAGATATGAGTTTTAAGCTCAAAAAAAAAGGCATTTGATGCTGTAAAGCAGGGGTGTAGAATCTTTTTTCGTCTGGCGGGCCATTTTGGAAGTCATAATCAGC
This sequence comes from Holothuria glaberrima, assembly GCA_009936505.3. Lineage (NCBI taxonomy): Eukaryota > Metazoa > Echinodermata > Holothuroidea > Aspidochirotida > Holothuriidae > Holothuria > Holothuria glaberrima. The sequence goes on from WURT03152257.1 coordinate 845, forward strand.
TTGCGGGCCACACATAGTGAGGGCACTAAAAGTTTTTCATAGGGGGCAGGCTAAGGGGCCTAAAACAGGCCCTGGTGGGCCGGAGCACATTGGGGATCTAGAGTTTGTATAAATGTTTAGGCAATAGAATGTTAATCCACTACCTTTAAATTAAATTGAATCCCAAAGGCTATAGGCGGAACAGAAATGAACATTTGATTTATAAGTAATAACAAATGAACGCATACAAAAAGTGTGTGCGAAATGCCCCGAAAAATGCGCATCTTGAAACCAACTTTATTTCACTTTTTAACATTTAATTCACTCTTTGGCGGGACAGTTCTTACCCCCCCAGGCCCCGAATCAACCGGAAGAAATACAATGCCCAGCCACCGAGTTTAGTACTCACTGTAATACAATAGATAGGCCTAGACATGTTAGTGTACTTCTGTTCATTGGGATATGTAGGCTTCCACGCAAAACTTCCGATACCACCCAATGTACAGAGATTCTGCACCTGGTTTGAGTCTAGCGAAATGGTAGGGATGTTACTCTGTGGATACCAGGGTTTAAGTAATATACTGGTTGTGTTTCGCAGCAGTTTTACGTGAAGTAGGCGAAAGTGGTATAAGCAGGAAAACGATAGGCACCGTGGGGTAAAAGATTACAATCAATTATTTTTCAAGTGAATATGAACTTACATTTATAGATTACCTCGCGGCCAGATAAAATGGTCTTGCGGGCCGCATACAGCCCGTGGGCCGGAGGTTCTCCACCCCTGCTGTAAAGAATGAAATTTACTGATGAAAGTTTTGCCAAGGCCTCCGAAAGTCCTACTTCTGTCCTACTTTTTGTTTTACAAAATCCTACTGGTCTCCTGATTTTTGATGATCCTACTTTTATCCTACTTTTGAACATAGCTTCACTTCAAATACATATATTTTTGTTTGTATTGCCACCATTGCCTAACTTTAAAATATTATGAGAAAAAGTGAGAGTACTGATCCTATCAAAAAAAATATGAACACAGGCGAATGTGGTAAAGCATGAAATATGATTGTGAGCTTAGTACAAGTTTGCCATGATACAATATTTAATTCCCTCTAACATGTAGTACATAATTTGAACAAATATCACATTTAATTACAAAGTTTTGTTCCTCTGTTTTTCTTTATTTTTGATGCTCTCTTCTTGTTATTTGAGATTTCATTCCCTTTTTGTATCCACAGGTATTAAAACAGCATGTGTCCCTGTGTCGCCTGCAAGGTAATTGTATAGATTATTATCTTCAATAAGTTTGCAGTATGGAGGAAGAGACTGAGATGCATGTGACATACACATCAATGGGAGTGTATTTAATTGGTTTGAAATCTGGAAAATTTGGAATATATTATGTTGGGTCATAATAAGTAAATGTTTCTAGGGATACTTTTAAACTGTGCCCAGGGGAAACGAGGTGATAGGCTTTGCAGATAAGTGGACAAGGAAGGAAACAAAATGTTATGCATGATTAGGAAGACTTCCTTAGAGGGAAGTTGGAAACACTTTATCTGATATAGATGCCAACATTGAAGCATTGTTGAAAAACAGATTTTGAAAACACAAGTTGTGTTTTGAATAAACTTGAAAAGGAAAAGTGCTGTTTATATTTTTACACCCTTCCCTAGTGACAAATAAATCCAGTTATGTGATTAGCAATACTTCCTAGTTGTGTTAGCCAATATTATTAGAAATTTGGGATATATAGGTTTGAGTCAAATTTTTGGGAAGTATAATTGCTTTGTTCATTGCCATTATGGGGACATTAATTGTAAACTGCTATGTGATGCTACACAATTTTTCCCACGGAGACATGTTTTGCTTCAGCCTTTTCTGTTCCCGAATGAGAAAAGTTTGATGCAATATGTTAAATAGAAATGAAGTCTGACAAAATGATTTTTTTTTTGCTTAAATTATTATATTTTTTTTAGTATGTCTATTGGCTGTGCTTCATAGAAACACCTTAGGATATCAGCATCATTTTCCTCCTTCATCAATATTAAATATGCCCTTGCTTAAATAACAGTTATAGATGAGAGCTATAATCAAGCCTTACAAGCAGGCTTTGACCAGGATCCCATGCAATCTAAGGTTTGACTCCTACCCTTGTGGATTTTGGCAAAACCAGTTGTTATTTTTCATAGCCAGGGGTCTTTCTTTTTCAATCTTTAAGTCTTTCCTTTTCAATCATTAAATGCAAACTACGCAGGATGTTTGGCAATGCACCATGAAGCCTCCAAGAATATCCTGATATTAAAAGTTACAGGTTGTATTCTTGTACCTGCGAAAACGTGATATGAGCTCACGAACCTAAATCAGCATTTTGTGTTTTGTGCACAAATCAAGGATAATATTTATTTAAATCTTGGTGACCATGGGTTACAGTTCCCCTTGCAGCTGCTTTTGGGTTGGCCACACATAATATTCAAATAATGTAGAAATTTTCTCTTCATAACTTCTTTTTGTCTTCTTATTACAACCATATCAGGTGGCAAAATATGGCGAGTTTCAATAATGGATGACAAAACATTTTTCAGTAACAGTTTTATGAGAATAACATTATTTTGGCCAGAACTTTCAGATCCTTGATGATTGGGTGTAGTTGTCTTTTTTTTTTCTTTCTTGCTAAGGCACAAGCATTGTGAGGTACACCCCTTGCAGACTGCCACATCAAGGAGGCAGGCTTTCACTTCGGCAGTGTAATTGCTTGATTTTGTTAGGCCATCATTTCAACGATCAAGTGAAAGACAATAACTCAAAATCATGAATATGTATACATCATAAAGAAGTTGCACAAGTGAATGCTTACTCTGAGTTTTTACTTCTGTTTTCAGGTTTTACCCCACCCACTGTGTCTGAAATCTGGTCTGTTTGTGTTCGGCTGTCTGTATCAAAGTTGCTGTTACTAGAGGCAGGTTTCAATGAGATCGGAAAGCGGATTCTACTCAACGTTAGCCAAGATGATGTCAGGTTTGCCCTTAGCCAGCGAGAGAGTTGACCCTACCTCTACACTATTTTGAAAATTTCTGATATTTCAATTGAAGAATGAACACTGCATATACTCCCAATGCATTTTGCACTGAAGTGACTGGGCAAAACATATCAGTTATGCTCTAGTATGGAATATTGAGCTAAAGAGGGGAAATGGAAAAATGTGTACTGCCCTCTTGTGTCTTTATTTGAATGAGACTATGTCATCAGAAATGTTTGCTATCCATAGTATTTCTTATCTGAAAAAGTAAGTCTGAAGAAGCAAACAGTGTTTAGTCACAAACTTTAATATCATCTCTTAAAAGTATGCAAAACAGCCTAATATCTATCATAAAAAACTCACTATGCAAAAGTCAGTCTTAAGATGCTGAGAATTATGGATTTGACATAAAACTTGATGACTTCTAGTTCTATTCCAAATGAATAAAATGAAGCTCCAGAGATGGTAACTGTCAAAGGTATGCAACTGTAAACTAGCAAATCAAATTTAGTGCTAGTGCCAAGCAACTAAAATTTTCTTGGAAGGAAAGGCTTTATAAAGATCTTCTCACTTTGCATATTAAATTTAATGTGTTACATTCCTATGGGCTTTGCAGTGCTATACCAGTATTTCACGATGAACTTTTCTTCTGCATGAGGTATTTGCAATACCATATTGAAAAAGGATGAATTATCAGAGATCATTTTCAATCAAGACAAATCTGTAATGATCCCTAGTCTGGGTTTGGCCTTAAAAGGTCATCTTGGTTGAGAAGAGAACTAACATATTTTGGTTCATCATGGGTAGTCTACAAACATAACTACATTTTATACATCTTTGTGTGATGCTTAAATTTTTTAATTGTGTTAATTTAATGAAAAATATGTTTTTTTACATAATACAATATTTAAAAAAAGAGCAACTTTTGGTGACCTGTTTTTCAGTCTTTTCACATCAGGAAACTAATGATTTGTAAGCATGCATTGTCTAAAAGGCTAAAAGCAATGGTAAATGAAACAATGCATGCAAAAGCTTTTAACCTTTCATGCATCACATGTATCTGAATTAACTTCTGCCATATGTATTGTACTGCCAACAGATATTTTGCAAATAAGTTGGAATACAAAACTGGCAAATTTTTGTCTGCTAATTTAGCTCTCACTCTTCTCATTTTCCTGACAAAATTTGCATCTTTTAAGGGATATTAGTGAATTTGGTCCCAAAGGCTGTTTATTATGTGCCTAGTAAGTGCCTGTCTCTTCCAAAACAAAATAAAGAATTGCTTTAGTTAGAGTGCTAATTTAATGCAATATCAATGCCTGCCATGTTTGCATTGCTACATTGGAGTGCAGGGTTCCAGCCACCAGATTTATGTTCAACAACTTACTGTATAGTGATGAACATATATTTATTTATTCTCAGGCTCAGCTGATGTTAATTAACTCCATCCCTTCTTCAGTATGAATAAGTCGATCTTTTTTATCAAGTTTTGTGGAGGTAAAGGCTTTGCCCATGAACACTTGCTAGGAAGGTGAAACATGCAGCTCAAAGCTTGAACACCTTCATACATGTTGAACATAGTTCAAATTTGTTGGGGAAACAATCCACATGATCAGACTTCTTGTCCATCAGCATCATCATACAAGGTGTGATGGTGATTTTGACCAAATGTATGGTCAGGCAGATAGAGCTTAAGCAGATTGTAATAACAGGTTCAATTAGATCAAGGCTATTAGATTTGCAAGTTCAGACAATTTGCAGTTTCACTAGCCCAATGACACTAATCCTAGCAGGGATCAGAGACAATTTGCCCACATGGCACCACATTCTGTGACCTTGAAGAAATCTTGAGTGATTTCTTGACAAAAGAAACCCAACACTAGGTATCTTGAGTTCAGTTAGCAATGGAGGTTTGATATAGGATTTGAATAATATACTAATATTTTGAATACACTAAAATTTTTTTTTCTCTTTCAAATAACGCCCCTACAAAATGCCACCAGACAATACCTTTAACTTTTAAAGACAATGCCTTTAACTTTAAAAAAAAAACACGGTGGTAGATTGTTTAGAGTTAATAAGCTAGTATGATCAGTTGTTCAAAGAGCATTCCCCTTTGACAATGAAACTGCCTGTTTAGTTGGTGGTGCCCTGATAATTGTTGAGACCAGCAAGTTATACTACTGACTACATATATTACCCTACATTGCAGAATTGAAGCCTGTATGAAAGTCAGTTCAAGTAACCTACTGTGCTATGGGTGGTTAAGTAGTTACATGGTAAAGGTATTTTTAAACTGAATGCTCATACACTCAGTGCTCATCACGCATTGCAAACTACTGTTACATGGCTGTCACAGAGACTATTATTGCCTGCCTAGGGGCATTCTTGGCTAGCAGGGCAGGGTTCATTAGACTGAACGTTAGCTAGATCTAAGGTTCACTAGTCTAAAGATTAAACTCAATCCTAACCTGAACTACAATCCTGACCCAAAACCCAATCCTACTTGAGGATAATCCTAACACTAATCTCTAACCTTACTCTTTATCTTAGCCATTGAAATCCTAACCCTGTCTCCAACCCCAAGTAGATTTTTGTCGAAGGGAATCTTTGGTGTAGCAAAACTTTGGGTCTAGTGGATAGTTCCTGACCAGTACACACAGCGTGCACACCTGCAATGATTTCGTCTTGGTGGCCACCAATCATTTCTGCTTCTTGGCTTCTGTTGGAATAAATTGTACACATCATTGAGGGTGACCAAAATACCTTGGCCTTGAGTAGTTTGAAGGCAAACCTGAAAACTATGACATGACAATATATTGCAAACAAGAGATGCCTAAAAGATTACCATAAACACAGTGTCTCTGTAATTTTACAGGTGACTTTTATTAGTACTGCTGTAATATAGTAAATACAAGATCATATACAAGAAAATGAAAGAATCTGGAGTCTTTATAAATTCTTTGTTTCTCTACTAAGGTAATCAAACAACACTTCTTAAAATAAATAGTTGTTTTTTTCCTCCACTAAATAATCTGAATAGATTTGAAAATGTTTGAAAATGTTTCAACTACAATTCACTTACTGATATTAAAAAAAATGCAAAAATAACACTTCAACACTTGCATAAAAAGGTCCATACCTGTAATCAACACTGTTGTAACCAAAGCAACTACACATGCCTCCCCATCCAAAGAAAAATTTTTCCTTTTTTTTTTATCTAATTTAAAATAGTAAAGAACAGTTTTCCTTCATACAGACAATACTATAATAAAAGAAGCAGTATTACAGTTAATCACCAAAATCTTGCCTTTATTTGTGCTAAGGAAAAATGGCTCCTTTCACATTTACTTTAGTCCAATTATTTTGAGTGTTTCTGGCAAGCATCTGCCTTGTAATTAAGGTCCATAACAAAGAAAAACTTATCCATTATATTATGAAAACTTAACTGTGAATGGTGTACTGAAGGCTCCATGTTGAAATAAATTATGAAACTTGTTCTAATTACAAGACTTTAATGCATTTACTTAACATTTGGCCATTTTTTAAGATGATTTTAGAAGGAGAAAGGAGAAATACTAATGTCAACCACATATTCATTCAAGGGCTGCATGGCATACCAAGTATCTTATATCAGAGACAAAATAATAAAGTACCTGCAAAAATCATGGAAAAAATCTTAACGTACTATATTAAGGGAAACCACATCTAAAAAGAATGCTTCACTTCTGTTTACTAAGAAGAACCTTTGTTTTTCCTTAGTTTTCACAAAGAAAGAAATATGCTCTTTTCCCTAAAGAGGAGTGCATAGTGGGAAATCATTGATTAAGCTCTAAGTTTGCTATTAGAGATGTTTTGCCTGTATCAATTCATGATCAGTTACATAGCTTATATAAACTATGACTGAATAAAGAAAACATCTTTTTTATCATGGGATATTTTTGTTATAGAAAAGTCCATTTGTTCTTTACAGATTACCAGGTGATTTATGGTGTCAGCATTAAATATACAATCCTCTTTAAGATAAACATAAGCTTCCTACTAGGGGAAGAGAAAAAAAAATAAAAAAAAAAAATAAAAATAAGCACATGAAAAAGTAATTGCACTTTCATTTGTATCAAGGTAATATACTGCTAAGGAAAGTACAAGAGACACTGTTGGCTATGTGAAACAGTTCTGTGATGAAATGTAACTGTTTTGTGCCTAGTGACAATTCTGTGATATAGACATAAAGATTTTTCTTAGAAAAGAAGACAATAAAGGAATGCATGTTACACATACTGTTGTAATATCAGTTAGGGGCTGTTTTGAAATAATACAGGTAACTCACCTGAAAGTACTAGAAATACACACATGGTAAAACTTTTTCCCACCTATACTTGGAACCTAGATAAACATAGCTTTATTTTCTAACACCATACTTTTTTTGAAAGTGAAACTTGCAGCAACAATCTATTCTATGTTATCAGGAATACAAGATTTTTACTTCTTTTTCTACCACTGGTTCCTCCAAAATAAAAAATATGCTTCTGATGTGAATTTAGATTCTTTACAGCACAAGAGAGAGGAAATCGGTCCATCCTTTTAAACCACTTCTATGAAATATAAAACTTTACAAATGCACTACCAAATGCTATCCTAGCAGTTTTCAATGCTTCCTCTTTTTAAAGTGCTTCCTAGTGGATTATTTCAATGTACATTTACCGCTAAAACATGTTTAGTACACATTGATGCACTGCAGCTTGAACACTTCATGCATATCTTTCATGTACAATCCCCCACCCCACAAACACAACCTGCCTCCACACCCCCCTAATCTGTCCCCAGTTCTCTTCATCTTACTGTAATGGCTGCCAAATATTCACCTCACTCTGGGTGGATGGGATGACCATTTCCATCTTTATTTACAACTAGGTGTTTATAAATAGGCCCTCTGACCCAAACTCACCTTAGATATCAATATAGTATGGAAGGGTCTATAGTTCCCTCCCTCTTGGAGGGGGGGGGGGGAGGGGACACTAGAACAATAAAATGTTTCCCTGCATTTTAAAAATATATGTATTGAGCACAATGGCTTGCAGCACACTATTTTCAACTGCCATGTATGATGCCATGAATGGGTCATTACAATTACAACTCAATTGGTCATGCACTCAACCACATCTCCAAGGGTAAAATCAAATAAAGGGGGAACTGGAAAACCAACTTAAAAAGGTACAAAATTTCTCTTTGAATGAAAACATCAGGTGAAAAGATTTGAAATTACAAGAAAAGAGACATATCTCCACCAAACAATTTAAATCAGTTCCTTTCAGCACCTTGTCACAGGCCTGGTTGCTATTAGGACCTGTCTATCCATAAAGGTATCACTGTTCAAGTAATACTTCTTTGATGCATAAGAGTGGAATTACTTATTTTGAAAAGTCATAACTATAACAAATTCTCAATATCTTCCCTCTACATTGCACTACATTGATTTTAGATGATATGACAGGCATTTACACACCTATATTTTTCTTACACTATCAGGACCAACACATGACTGCATACTTTGTCCACCACAAAGGCAGAATTGAACCACACCAAAGGAATAGGTTCTTTTCTATGAGAGGTACACTTTAAAACCTCCATCCAAATATTCTCCAAGCATCCAAGAGAAATACTCTTTCACATCTCTCACAAATTCTTTTAATAATGGCTATTTTTTTACAAATTTGTTGAAAACAGCATATTTCATTACTTTCTAAATCAACTGGTCAACACACAGCTACAAGGACCTAATAGATTATGAAAATTCAGACCTGAAATGTACATCCCTTTGAACAAGCATAATTTCCTATGAGAAATAGCTTGTGGCAATTTGAGAGCAGCAACTACATGTAAATTTGACTGATAAATACTTGTCGGTTTAACTAAATGGTCATTGGTCAGTAACTGGTATTTACAGTAATCTTCAGACATCACAATGCACAGCTCAGTTTCTTTGAAACAATTTTCTTCAGTTGTTGCTAATTTTGAAAAGTACTGTTGGTCCAAATACCCATAACCTGTTGTAGTATTGAGTGTAAGATTATCACTATGGAGATGGTAGAGAAAAGGGATGAGGGGAGGACAAAGTTGGTGAGCACAGAACAATCCTAAAATTAAATTATGAGTTAGCATATCAACCCCATTCTTACCTCAGCCTCTTCACATAATAAAAAAAAAAAAAAATGGTTTATGGGAACGTGAGTTGCTTTTTACAACAATAATAAGGTCTGTAAATGTTCAGTAACTTCCAAACATGCCATACCAAGATATCGTTCACCTGACCTATTGCTTTTTAATATATTTGTACCTCTTATGTCCAAGCAGCCATATTGGCTTGTATATAGCCTTCATGCAATACATTCTAATGAAGTAAGAAAAGAGTACATCAACTCCCATGTAGAAGTAGCTTTTGACACAGCATTTAAAGTTCACCAGTAGTCATGTAATGAAAATAGTTTCTCTCTCTTTATTTTACATGTACAGTTGCTACAAGAACCAGATCAAGAAACAACTTCCTGTGTCCTCTTGTCAGGTTGCAAACAAAAGCAGATTATTGGGTTGTCCAGTGACAACTTGTCACAAGGCACAACTGTCCTGCAGCCAGTAAATAATGGCATACTGGACAGTTGTCAAGTAATAACCTCTGTAGGTACACCTTTTCCATTGCCAATGACCGGAGATTCCACGTTTGGCATTTCATTTGCCTCTGGTGTTTTCCTTTTCCTCTTCTTTTTCTTTTTAGGTTTAGTGATATCCGTCTCTCCTCCCTTCATGGTACTGATAACTGGTGGCAATGCTGGGGGACTACTTTTACCATCTACATCATTTGCCTTGATATGTGGTTCCTTAGTTTCACTTTTCCCTGAAAGTTTGAAAAACCAGAATGAATTCAAAATTAATGTTTAAATATAAAATCAAGGAGAAATTCATAACACCAAAGAGAGCACTTAAAAGAAGGGTCTAAGCTCAACTCAAGTTTTGATATATTAGAGGGGTACTTTTTCTAAGCAATCTGGTGAAATTCCCGTTGAAATCCGACGTGTGGTTCTCAAGATATTAGCAGATCAAGTTGTCACAT
>WURT03152267.1:0-10940 GCA_009936505.3 Holothuria glaberrima
AGGCCAAAATCCCGTGGAAAATTTCCCACTGGATTTTCATGGAAAATTCCATGCTTTTTTCAGGGAGGACAAAGTAGAGTATAGGTTAAAGGTCAGTTTGACCTTCATTTCGAGTAAAAGCTACGGCGAACTCCTCCTAAACCATACGTCTGATCAAGTTGAAACTTGTTGGGTACTTATCTGACCATAAAATCTTGTGCTTCTAAGAAGCGTAGAATTGGTTTTGGTCAATATTCGCATATCAGTATGTTAAAAATGGTTATTTAACAATATGAAATGTAGACAGTGATGAGACATGTTGAAACAGTGGATTCACGGATGCTAATTGCTTGGATAAAGTCTCATAAAGATAGAAGGTAACATTTCAAAGTTAAAATTCTGTCATTATTTGCTTATTACGATGTTGGGAAATTTTATTAACCACATCATTCGTAGAGGGTTAGTGGAAGATAAGATGAGTTTGTTTTGACTGGGGATTTTTTGGTTGTAGACTCATTTTCATCGACTATCAGAATATATTTTGAAAGGATAACACCTGCCAACCTAATATAGGACATTTTAGATATGAGCCTGTTTCATTACGATACATACCACAAGCATTTCACAGGAATGATACCTTATCTCATGACGGCTTCAGATAGTGTTATACCTACTTGATCATCAACTGCTGGGACACTCGCGTTTTCTGGTACCTGAATTACTCTAAAACTCAGAGGGATTAGGCAGTGAAAGCAATTGCTTTTGTCGTCTGCTACATACGAGAGAGCTGATTGGATGTTTTTTCCATTGGAATATCATTGCTAGCCATCAAGGAGACTAAAAGTGAGTAAAATTCATTTCACCTTGTTCAAGAATTTCAAAAATATACGTCACAAAGCTTGAAAAATGAATTAAAATGGTCCAACTCCCATCTTTACAGGACATTCCTGAGCTGAGATATAAAATGCTGAGGCTTATTTACTCAATTTAAAATGGTAGATTGCGCAATAATTTGTGATGTCATTCTTGTACTACTTTAATTACTTTCTATGTTTTTCTTTGTTTTTTCTAAAGCCATTGCACCTTGTCCCGAAATGTGATCACTGTCTTACTGTTATGGGGTGACTTGACTAAACAAGGCCTGTCCTTACAACATGTTATGCATGAAAACAATAAACTTTTCAAGGTTATATAAACATTTTAATTTCAAAAGGAAACAAAAGCAGGTAATGTGAGTTGTGCAAGAAGGATGTCACAGTCACAATTGACTATTTCAGATTTAGTGAATATCTTCCAATATTTTATGTCTCAGCAATGGAATAAGCTATGAAGATGGGAGTTGGATGAATAGGATCTATTTTCCAACCTCTTAAACATATATTCTTGTAATTCTAGACTTTAGGTACACTTTAAAAGGGTGCAGTGTAACGTCATGTTACCTTTTGAACAGATATTCACTTTCCGCTATTTCAGAAACAATTCGGAACCGCTTGAAATGTCTTCATCAACTTGTTTAGACTCCTAATGGTTTTCAAAACGGTATATTCCTTACTTAAAAAGGAAAGAAAAATAATTGAATTTTCCAAATTAAGTGTGCATGAACAAATCGTTTTGATCTAAAAGGTAAAAACATTTCACATTTATCGGCTGGTCAGTTTTCTTCAAAGTAGTGTCTTGTCCATGGTCTTTGTTTCTGGATTACTGGTCTTTGAAAGAAGAGGACCATCTTTGAAGAGGGAAGTCAACAGTGGATACACAATAAGACAAAGAGACTTGTCAATCAAATTTCGGTTCCTCAAGAACATTTGTCTGACAGATTTGGTCAATGTTTCTCTCACAGCTCCCTGCTTCCGAGTATCTACCTTTAGTACATTCCTGAGAAATCTGCCAGGGATGCGAAAGCTATCCAAGTTCAGTTGTAAACATTAGATTTTAGAAGCATGTTTTTATAGTTGTTATGACTCATGAAAAAGGACAAGCGGTCTTCTTTACACCTATTTGTATAATGCAATATGAACCAGCACCAAGGAAACCAATCCGGTTCCTTCTGTTTACTCAATATGCTATGAGGACCAATGTTACCAAATAAAACTAAATACAACATGATAATAGGGATGTGTGCAAACAATATAAATAAATCGAATATTATGTGAGCGTTTTGGGTGCTTGTGACTTTTGTACAATGCATTAATGACTATACTGCAAAGAGAAGATTCTCCCCACTTTGTCAACGTTCAAGCCCTTGTCATTTGGTAAGGTTTTTGTGTTAAGCGGGGAGAAATAACACTCCCTCTCTTTATTTTTTGAGCGCCAGTTTACAGCATAAAGTGAACATAACGTAAACTCGAATACCAGGGTGAGTTGGATACTTGTATTATGAAACTCTCTGGAAGGTCATTAAAGAAAAATTTAAAGGTCTGTGGACATTTCAATGTCACACCTACTTATTTGATGTAAAAAGCATTTAAAACAGTCATAATTCTCATCAAAATGAATCAAATAGTGACCATACTATAAGACGTACAATAACTGTTTTGCACTTTTTTCATGAATAAACATGATTTACCTATGCAAAGTTTGTGACATGGAATGAGAGCCACATGACAAATGCTAATACTAATATTAAATGGTAAGATGCTATTTTGCCATCAGATTACCCCACCCATAGCCTTGTTATATTATTCCCACCGAAATATTGGTCTTAAGATTAGATATTTAGGCATCTAATCAACTTACGTCCTACAAAAATATCTCCAAAAATGTCCAGATACTTTTATTTACCATCCCGAAATCATTCCGTAGTTTCCCTTTTCATGTCTATATCTGTCATCGACTAAAAAATAAAAAAATGTACAACTAAATCCTGTTTTATTATGCAAAATAAATTTATTTGAAATAGAAGAAAATAAATGAAATTCTGTCATCCTTTGAATTTATTAAGGTGATACAATAGCAATAGTTGGGATTATTCGCATAAAATCTCTTCTTGGAATACACTGAGATTCTTGTCAAGAAAGGATGTCCGGACTAACACCAATTTCACACAAAGACTGATGGTTTGTACTTCCATATTGTTATACGTTCAACAATGGTCATATTATCTATGGAAATTTAATTTAAGGCGCTTCTAAGCCGCTACATTTACATTTACAGTTCTTGTAATCGTTTGGTAAACTAATTTTTACGTAACAATTTCTCATTGGGTGACCAATATGTACCTACAGATCATGTGTACATGACATGAGAACAGGGAGTTGCTAGGACTAACAACTCCCTGATGACAGGGTCTTTGAAAGGAATGTGCGCCCTCGAAAAAGAGACCACGCCCCCATTCGTTTCAAACCTTTCAAAGGTTTTTTCGCCACAGTTACACACTTTAACATGTAAAATGATGACATTTAATTGTGTCGTAGATTGTATTACCTTTTGTCAATGATCTTACTGTCCATTGTTTTTAATCTTGGCAAAACATAACCAAACAATCAGACCAGCAATCGCTTACAATCGCTGGCCACTTGAAGGGAAATATTGCGTCTGTTTTACAGAAAATTTTGTTATTTTTTAAACCAATATTATTAGATACAGAATGATAGACAATTCAAAATAAGGCGTTATGGTAGCTCTCTTTCCAAGAAATAAGGCCCTCACAGGAAGAAATAAATTAGTTTACTTGAGAGTGAACGGTTTAATACTTATTTAAAGTATTTTATTTTTACACCATGTTGTTGCATTTTATTGAACGCAATATTTTCTTTTAAAATTTGTTTACCTTGTTCCTACACATGTTGAGTTTACCGATTATTAAAAATTCCATCTTTCATGTTTCTGTAGAACTATGCCTTTAATTGTTGTGTAAATTCTATCTGAACTTTAAAATTCTTTCTTAACTTAAATTTTACGTCTTGTGTGATGGAACAGCTTGCCGACAAAGCTGCAAGCAAAAAAAGCACAGAAGCAAACAAAAAAGGGTTGCACTATCTATCTAAAAATGATTTCAAATTAAAATTGCCTGTTACATAAAATTGATGAATTATTTTGTAGAGAGCTTCGAAAAGAGATGTGGTAGTATGTAATCCTCATACTTGGTCTCTAACATTGGTAGGCCATTCTTAGCGTAACTAGCCCAACAAGTACCAGTCCGTGGTCGATATATTTCATAGACGTTCAAGTTCTTCCCATCCAATGACAGCTGAGCCTTTGTTCCACCATACTTGACCAAATGGTGTACAGATGATTCCAGCACTCTTAAGCTTCGCCGCTGGAATTGACCTGTGTATTACATCAGAGTGGACAGAAATTATTGCAAGCAAATTAATATGAGAGGTTACTGTAACATTCAGAGAACATTAATGACCACCTTGACAAGAGGTTTGGTTTCCTCAACCTTCTAAGTCACACGCAATAAATTAAGTTAAACACAACAAGTTAAAGGTCTTAAAAAATCATGCAAGAAAAAAAAAATGAGAAACCCGTTTGCCAAGTTAATCTTTCATTTTCTCGGATTGTCATGGTATGCAAGAATCTTGAAGTTAAGGGAACGTCGTGAATTCTTCCGAATGACAAATATACGTAACTTACGCATTTGAAAGAAAATAAAAATGACAATTAGCGATATAAATACCTTAACCGAAGAATCATACCTGTTACAAATATCACTGATATAATTGATGTGGTAATGTATTATGTTGATAGCTATAATTACTCTTGAAAGTATTAGTTTATCAGAGGATCACTATTTTCGTCACTTTATTTTTACCTGTATACAGAAATTCATACTAACCTATAATGCCATTAACACTCTCTGAAAACATGCGTCCTTCACCCAAGAAGAAATCAAAATGGTGGTGTGAGTTTCCCGGAATTTGATGACGTAATACCTTCATGACCATTCCATTTTCACATGACAGTTTAACAAGTTCTTCGAAAACTTCCAGCCTACAGGAATTAATGTTGGCCTCCGAAAACAGTACCCACTCGAGATGACGATCGTCATTGATAAGTACACCATCTCGTGAAATTGTGATCCAATCTCCTCCAAGCTGGATCGCGATTCGACCGAAGTAGCTAGGAGATGGTTTATTTGAATTTACAGACGTGTAGTTATCCTTCTCAACCATTTCACCGTTAACGGTAACACCTGGAGAAGTGAAGATAAGACGTGAGGAGGATGACTTATAAAGGGATAAGGAATATACAATATATGTACTAATCAAAGACAAGAGTAAATTATGCGATCCAGGAGACTATGGTACCCACTATACTAGCATACACTTAACTACATTTTGAAGTTATTTTTTGAGTTATCTTGCTGGGTGAGGGGACCATATTTTTAATGGGTTTTTCACCTCTCTGTTTTTATCCTCGTCAGTATTAATGATTTTTTAGTATCCCTGAACAGTTTTAGAAAAGATGACAAGTACTCATCTACTTAAAAACTGGTATCTTCCTCCTAAGAACTTATCTAAAGGTAATGTATAATAGTTAGTAAACGCACTGTAACACTTTTTCATATACCGGTATTTGCAGGTAGAGCAACACACAATTGTGAGGGACTGAGGTGCGCAATTGTTACAAAGGGGATGTGAAAAGAAAAATATCGTTTCACGTTAGAGACATGCTATGAAGCAAGGTTCCTCAAGTGGAGGACTGCAGAGTGCTATAAAATGGCCCAAGGGAGGTTCGAGGAGCCTGAAATTTTAACAAGCTTTTAACTGAAGCAGTGGTTACTACAATTCATGAAAAATAAAATCGAGTAAAATTGGCCCGCCCAAAATACTTGAGAACCCATGCTATACAAACTCAGTTAGTAGGTTCTGTTTTATAGAGGGGCCAATCGGCAATATGTTCAGTCGCCTTTTTAACTCTTCATCTTTGCCTACCGTGTGCTAAGGAAATATCACAGAATGTAGTTAACACTTGCTGCTCTCGCTTCCATCAATCTTCTGTGCTTTCTTGAAAGCCAATGCTATTCTTCAATTTGTGTACTGTAGAAAAACTAGTGAAGCTGATATACGAAGTTTGTGTGACTTTTAGAAGCAAAACGTGCCAAAACGTACAGTATGTAGAGTGCAAGGTGATCGCAACTTAATTTCTATGCACTCTCTAAACAGTTGGGTAAAATTTTACTCAAGTAAAGGTGGTCAATAAATAACTATCACTGAAAAATTCCACCAGTTAAGGATCATTTTGTAACCAACTTGGGGAACCGCGTGTTTGGTCTAGTGGTTAGAGCATCCGCCTCTCACGCGGGAGGCCCGGGTTCGATTCCCAGGTCGAGTCATACCAAAGACTTTAAAAATGGAACCTTCTGCCGTTGTTCGTGATGCTCCGCATAAGCAACGGAGTAAGGGAAAACAAGCCAGTGAGCCACAACCGGAAAAAAGGCCGTGGCCGGCTCGACTTGAACCAGTTGGTTGTAAACTGGGCCTTTAAACCTCATCTAACTAACTAACTGTAACCAACTTGGGTAAATCCTTACCAAAGAGTTAAGGTTCGTTGCATATGGACCCAAGGAGGGTAAACGTTTGCCCAACTGTTTTGTTTTAAGAGTGTGTTCTTAAAATACCGTGCTAGCTGTAATTAGGAATGAATTATACAATTGCCTCGTACCGAGGATGGGGTCTTCAACCAAACTAACGACAGTTCCATCTGTTCCATGAATATCAAAACATAACCGGACCTCTGTATCAGGATCTACCACCACAATATGTGGATCACGAGCAGCTAAAAGACAAAAGGTTACATTCTATAAGTTGAATTAATAATGATTTATATTATGGTTGATATTAATAAATTATCGACTTTTGCCGTACGTACAGATGTATCACTTTTTTCTCTAACGAATTTATAAAATGATTAAAATAGCACTTTTTGAATATCTTTAAAATTGTACTTGGTGTGATTCAACTACTTCTAACTAGGTCGAAGTATCTCAGAGGAAGGCAGTATATCGTTTGAATTTAGAAGCCATTTGAGAGTGACAGTTGCAACCAACAACTGACAATAAGAAAATGAAGTTATTCTAACACAAATCAACAAGTAAACAAAGTGAAATGACATTTTGATGGTGCAAGGAATTCCTTATGGGCCTACGTATTATATAACAGAATTCATGAAGCACCCAGACCAGATAGCAAGGACACTTGTCAGTACTACGTTAATTTGTCTCACATTGATTTTGCAGCAATTCCGTGGCAGCTCCCTGCTCAAACCATGGGCGTAGGAGCCCAATTTGATTTTTCTGGAGGGGGGGGGGGAGCTCGAAATGTAACTCTAAGTTTTCTTGCTCCGTGTGCTTTCAACATTTTGATGTACTTATCATATAAACATGCATCGATTATTACATTGTGATGATCGCATGTCAATTACATTCAATCACATACCGTGTTATCCCTTCCACATTGGTTATAAAGTTTGGGAGTTCTTCCGAAAATCATGATAATAATCAGTGGCGTAGCCAGGATTTCTATCACGGGGGCATGCAGTAGTATGCTGCGTGATTTCCGGCCTGGGGAGGGGTCTCAGGGGAGGGGCCCCCCTATAAAAAATTTAAAGAAAATGAGTGTCTTTACATGCAATCTGGTGCTACATATGGTACCTTTGTAGTGAAATTTTTTTTTAAAAGATTAAGTATTTTAGGTCCTAAAAAAATTGGCATCAGTAAGGTGGGGGGCATGGCCCATTGGCCATGCTCTTAATACGTCACTGAAAATAACAATAATAATATAAGTTCAACGGTTGAAAATCACACCAGCGAATTACCAAATATATAGATACTGGTGCAATTCAAATCAGAACTTTATTTTAATTACTAAGGATGTCTTTTAAAACTATTGATTTCCTTAAGATACATCATTGCAATTTATTTTTCTTTCAGTAGGTGCCCGAAAAATTCTCAGCACATTGTCCGATTTTTTTATACTTCTTTTTCCTTGTATTTGCACTTAGCTCAGATGTAACGGAGAATGTGTTGAAAAGAAAAAGAAAGGTTGAACAATTAGGCCCATGTAATAAGTTTATTTTGAAGAAAATATTAACGCTTTCTTTCTATGAAAAATGAAAAAACGTTTCCAACCGTTTACTCTTTCTGTCTTTCATCAGTATCGCCCGATTTCAATCTATTTTCGCGAAGCTAGTATGATACACGTCATCGTAAAAATACACCTGGATCAATAAGGAAGCATTTCTAAAAATGAACCCAACACAAGTTACAACATTCCCTTTCACGTCTTTATCTTGTTTTGTTTATCGATGGCTAAATTAACAGATGTTATACATCATCTAATTCAAAGATGCCTATAACTTAGGGTTCATCAAGCAAACAATAGCTATCATTTACATGCAAGTATCCATTTACAATACCTCCAGATGATGCTGGTCCACGGTTCGAACCACGACTTGAAGTGTGTAAAGTAGGTCTTCCTTGCCCGGGCGTTCTAGCAGGCGGTGTTTGAGGTTGTGTTTGACTAGATACCGGTTTTTTTGTATCACCAATAGAGTCCTCAAAACTCTTCTCATCTTCTGGTTTAACTACAATAAGTGACGTCAGAGGTGTAACAAATTTGTATTTAATAGCTAGATTTAACGCTTGTTCTTTTAAAGATGTTTGCTCCTCTGGCGTCATTGCTATTTTTTGTTTACTTAAAAGATCCTTAATGGTCACATATGCCCACAGTCGTTGAGCAAAATCTTCAACTAGGTGAGGTTGTAGGACTTCGTTACTTCCATTGGACTTTTTGAAAGTCTGTGAAAAAATTGATAACATAAACCCCTTAATTACTCAAGATTGAACATCAAGTAGTGAAGTGGTTTAGCCTCTGTCACCAAGAGGCCAAAGCACCTGCACCCCATTTTTTTGTGTCACACCTCTCCCCTGTGTCCCCAAAGAAGCTTTAGGTAAATGAAAAGTAATTGCACAAATACATCTTTTGTAGGGTGGACGTGAAGACAAACTGCCGCTTCATAAGTATGTCAGGGAGAGCCATAACTGCCAGAAGGCGGTACTTCTTAGTGGCGAGCCTGCAGCGTGTCTGTTCTTTGGAGGGTGCATCTTTGCTGGGAAACTTGATATGGGAGTAGTGCTCTAATATCTGTCTTAAATGGCCCTAAGGTCATTAAAGCCATGTAGCCTCTCCCATGTAAAACACTTGCCTTCCCCCACAGTGGCGACAGCAAGGGAGAATGGGGCACCTTCCCCAATCGATTTTCGCTAATTTTCCGAAAAGTTTTAAAACGATAGATTTCTGTAGGGGTAGGGTGAGATGTGTTTTCGAGCGATTGATGGATCTGTTGTGATCATATTCCGTTACACCTATCAAAATTCTTTATATAATTCACAATATTCAATAATAAAACCGATAGTTAGTGTGCACAGGCGGGATCACAGAGGAACACAACATTCAAAAATGTAGGGAGGGGAATTCTTTTCTCCTTCCCCTACTTTGGTGAAGACATGCTTCATGAAATTGAAAGCTTTAACGGATGACCAGGCAGCAGACTTACCTTGTAATTGACAAACACAGTTTGGGCTAAAAATGTCTCGGTACAAGGTCTGCGTGCAGCTTTTGTCATGGAAATAAATGATTTCTAATAGAGAATTTCGAAACGCATGGCGCGCAGTCGTCACGGTTCGACACTCCCTATCTTACATATGACCATTAGTAGGAAAATGAAATACAGGGAAGTATTCTGCCCAGACAACTTTTGCAAATTTTAGAACAACATTCCCAGCGTATGTCTTCAAGGGTTAGGTTGAGGCGTCTTTCGAAACAATGATGAATGCATTTTAATCGTTTTCTATTAAGTATCTTTCGCAAACTGACAAAATTTCAGTGTGCCCCGTGCGTTTTAACCTGCAGTTTTTTCTTTAGTGTTGTCTCAAACGTTTTCGTTTCAACTATATCGACTGCTGCAAGGAACGAGTGTTGGTAAATGTCTCTACACTCAGGGCCGTTGCGACCGGGGGTGTGGGGGGTGTCTCGTCCCCCCCCCCCAAAGTTCGTCAGAGCGACGGTAGTCGGAAAATCTGAAATACCAGTTGGAATTTCTTATTCCTCAATCTAGCATATTTTTCCGACTGAGCCTATGTGAACTTTGTATCTATTTTCCAACTAAATCAACTGAAAATAATACCAAACATTATTTTCTTCACGTAAAATCGAATTAATGCTGTCCTTTGACATCTTAGCTAGTGAAAATTTCAGCGCGCTTCGCGCGCATGCGTCACGGTTTCCCCATCATCTTATTAACAATTTTTAAGGTAATTATACATGGAACTATTCCGATCACAACACTTTCCGAAAAACAGAGATACATTTCCAAACAACTATAGGGCCTCGCATCAATATGGGATCTTTCAATCTAGGTTGTAGCATACTATGGAAGGTTGAAAGTACGTATTTGACGCTTTACGTTTTTCAAAAAAAAAGAAAAAAAGTTGCCGAGCGCTTCACGCGCAGCCATTACCGGTATAGATAGTGATTTTAATACAATGCACTTACGACCAAAAAACATTCTGAGATGCGCTTTTTAGACCTTCATTCCCTTTGCTGTACCTATCAGACTGGAAGCTATTCGTCTGGAGTTTTCGTTCAAAATTAGTAAAAATCCGATGGGTGTAAAGTGCTTGGCGTCATACTCTATATTATCATTTGGATGATAGGTAAGAAGCATTATGTCTTTGCCCAATTTTACATAAATGATCCAGAGCTTCCAGGTATCTGCCAGCCTTAGATACTCTTTTATAGTGCACAACGAAGCGAAGGAGAATCTTCGTAATTGTCCAAGATGTTTCTGTTGACTCCACGCACGTATATTTGCAAAAAAAAAAAAATTGTTCAAACAAAAGACAGTAAAGACTCCAAAAAAGAAAAAAGAGAGGGGTTGTCAGGAGGTTTGTTGACAACGTATTTTTCTCTAAGACAACTTACTCTCTTCTTTCACCTAACCAGAAATTAGAATTC
>WURT03152289.1:0-10940 GCA_009936505.3 Holothuria glaberrima
ACCAGGTCTCATAAGGTTTCGAATTATTAACATGATATCTCGAGTAGGATAACTGTGTGGGATCGCATGCTTGTCATATGGGTGACTCAGTCTTATTACAATATATCATATGGCAAGGAATCACTAAGCCTTTTGGCTTTCTAGTCTTTTGATTGTTACTATGGGATTTACTGCTAACTTGAAGATTTTGCAGATATTTGCTATTATGGAATGGTATGCACATTAGGAATAGCATATCCACAAATCAAAGCACTCTGATATGACCAGAGGCACTGAGAGTAATTGACAAATGGCATAGACACTTGTCAATGCAATCAGATTTGATAGTGGGCTAGATGAGGGCTTTAGACAGAGAGCAGCCCAGGGGCCTTTTGGACCATCTGAGCCTCTCTATGACTCTCTGGAATCCTGAATTGTCTCATATATTTATAAAATGTAAATGCAAGTATTTTTACAAGTATTCACATACTCATTCTCATTGAGCTCACCATCTTGGCTTGAGCCCAGGTTTAGATCTGCACCCATAGCCTATAGTCTATATGAGTTGGGCCTAGGCTACTAATCGGAGAGTCACCATGTTTGACCTGTTGCTGAGGCATTTGATTGTGGCCAGGGTTACCAAAAAACATGATGTAATGAAAACAGGGATTGGGCATAATGAAATTTTCAAAGGGGAGGGGGGCATTGCCACAAAATACCCTCAGACAGAACTCCCAACCCTCCCGCTTTCGGCGGAAAATTCCTCAAAATCCTCCCTAGTTTCTGCCTTTCTGCTTTGTCCTGTTATTCTCCTGCCCAAATCTTTAGTATCCAACACAGCTTTTGTAAATTTTTAAGCCCCTAAAACCTGCTGTATTTAATTTTCAGTCATCATTGTGCTAAAGTATTTCTACATACATCACAGACACTGATAGCAAATGGGTCTTCTGAAGCCTCTTAAACACTGTGTTTATATATGCAGAATATAGAAGCCTGGAGCTTCTGTGTGCTCTGCCCACGGGACCTCCACTGTCGTTTTCCACTGAACAGGGGTTCTATGGGAAGCCCTTGGACCTCATCCATCAAGAGGTTTGCGTTTGGCCCTCACCGTGTACTTCATGCACATTTCTACTTACTATATCCCCATATCCCTATTTTGAATTCTAAAATGTTGGGAGCTCTGCTCAGAGGATCTGGCCCAGTTTGCTCTCTTCATGTATATTGCCACCTCCTGTGTTCTTTAAGGGGTGTCAAGAGTAGAACGAAAAAGGTCTTTACACTTCATGTTGGCCAAACTATTGTAATGGAGTACTGTACATTGATCCATGTCATGTAATAATAGCAATGAGGAAACAGTGTTTTGTTATTGGTTAAATAATCATGGAAATTTATTTGCCAGAGCTTTTGCAAAATTTCCTGACATTTTATGAAACTCCCAGCTTAATACCTTTCAAACAGTGTAGATGGAATGTTGTGTATCTTGAAATTACTGTCTAACAAACTTCATTATTCAGAGAATATTCATCCTTGTATCCATAATCCAGCCAAGAGTTGCACAACCTTTTATTGTTGGAAACTTCTGGAAACTTTGTGGCAGTTATATTCAGTCCTGTTTTATCTTTGTAGATTATCTCTCAAGATGAGGCTGACCGTCGAGGAAAAGTTTACGACAAGTATATGTGTAGCTTTTTGTTCAACCTGAATAACGGTGAGAAAACTAACATCATGAATATTTTATCTTTCGTAACTCATTTGTCAATTCTCTCACATCTTAATATAATCTCCCTTCTGTTCCCCTATCTAGTCACTTTATGGTCCCCTTTTACTGCCAGTTGGTTTTTCTACATCCCCAAGTTCACACTTTCTACTGTCAGTCATTGATATTCTGGTTGTCTTCAAAGAATCAAAAGGTGACAAGAAAATATGGTAATCATGCAATTTGGGGGACATCTTTATAAACTATTGTTCAAGAAATATCAACCTAATGATTGATTTGCAATGAGGTACATTCTAAGGTATTCTATAGAGAACTTTAACAGTGTTTGTTGTGACTTTGTCAGTACTGACAAAATTTTGGATTTTGAGTAACAGACTTTCTGGACTAGAAAATGGACATGTTTTTAGAGGGCCCCCTTCAAAGCTTCTCAAGAATGTTTGTAAAACAGATTGGTGGGTTCAGGATTTTCTTTAGTTTGATGGTTGCATGGATGAAAGATTTGAGAATTCAGGGGTATCCCTTTACAACATGAAAGAAATCCTAATGTGATGACATTTCTTCCCCTTTTGGTGCATGTGTTTTGGGGCCCTGGAGTCAAATTTCATTCTGCCTTATTGGCAATACACCTTGTGGTGGCAAGTTACGTTGACATGAATTTCAACACTTTGTCGTTTTTCCAGACTTTGTTGTGGATGCAACTCGTAAAGGGAACAAGATTCGCTTTGCCAACCATTCAGTGAACCCTAACTGTCAAGCTAAAGGTGAGATGAAGACAGAGAGAATGGTGATAGCAGAAGGGAATGGAAAGGGGAGGGGAGGGTTAGATGACGTAACAAATCAGAAACCTTCAAGTACATGCTTGCCAGCTGATCTGTTTTCTTTACCTGGTGAGGTGTTTACATGGATGATATTGTATCTATGTTCACATATATCAGCATCTTATGATAAAATGCACCTTTATACAAAAAGTGCTGTGCATCAACAATTTAAATTTATGTTGATTCTTTCATTTTATTGCATAATGGAATGAATTAACCAACTGCATGGCCAAGTGGTTAGAGCATCCGACTTGCAGTGGGAAGGTCTAGGATTCAAATCCTGGCCGGGTCATACCAAAGACTTTAAAAATGGAACCTACTGCCATTGTGCTTGGTGCTCAGCATAAGCAATGGAGTAGTGAAAATAAGCCAGTAAGCCACAACTGGAAAAAAGGCTGTGGCCAGCTCAACTTAAACCAATTGGCTAGAAACTGGGCCATAGAACCTCATCTAACTAACATAATGGAATGGGGGGTGGGGGTGGTGGGAGGGGCAGGTGGATGTGGTGCATTTAGGGCAGGGTAGAAGCATGGTATAGTAGGATGGAGAGACTAGCCTCGCTTTGCTTTTTGTATATGCAGATATTGCTTTTTTTCTTTAAAATGATCTCACATACAAAACGTCTTAAATTACTTGATCTATTCTCGATTATTTGCCCGTAATGTCAAAAGTTCTTCTGCATCCTTATGGGCAGTGATTAAGCCAGGTCAGTCCTCCAATGCAACATTCTGATTGGGTGGTCAAGGGGAGAGATCTTTGGGGAGGGGGTGCTGTCCTTCCCCTTTTGAAAAAAAAAAGTTCAGTTTAGAGGTGCATAGGCTATGGCAAATGGTGCAATATTTGACCCCTATTTACCTTGCAAATAAGATGAGAAGTACAGTTTCTAATGACTGGTTCTTTGAAAAACTGAGTCAAGTTGACTCTGATACCTGTGCAAAAACTAGTGGTCGGATTGATTTTTCTGTGTGACATTCTTGTGCATTTTAATGCCATTTTTCCCACACATATGTAACTTTGAAAAATGTTTCCTGCCTGTGACAGCTCTCAGCTGTTTAAGACTCATGTCCACAGCTTGTGAGACTATGAAAGCGTTCATTAAACAATAGTCAATAATTCTGTAATAATCAATAATTCTGTTTCAGTTATGATGGTTAACGGGGATCATCGTATTGGCATCTTTGCCAAGAGAAACATTCAAGAAGGAGAGGAACTTTTCTTTGATTACAGGTTAGATGACTTAAACCATATTTCATGAACTCAACCTTATTTCCTCTGTATTTTATAACTAGCCAATGTAGTATAGTTACTCCGGTGTGGAGATAATGGTATCAAATTCTTTTGCAAGTGTGTAACCTTTCTGGAATCATCAGCCACACTTTCTCATGTTCACATTTTGTAGCATATGTCAGGGATAGGACTACCATATATTCTCTAAAAACTGAAAAATGCTCCCCCTCTAAAAAACCCCCCCCCCCCCCCGGTAAATTTTTAACAAATAATTTTGTGAATGAAATTTCACCTTTCATGCATTCGCGTACGCTCAGTATATCATTAGTGCACATGAAAGGCTCAAGCCCGGCTATATCTCTCTAACAGCTGCATGCACAATTGAAGCCATCATGCAGACCAACCTATTGCCCCACCATACACACAGATATATAGGCTATGTAATCATGTAGGGAACATAGGTTACACTAGTTTAGGGTTTAGCATTAAGTTATTTTTTTAATTAAAACATAGCCTCAAATAAACCCCCACCTTTTCAAAAATGCAACGCTCCCGGGCATTTATTAGAGAATATACGGTACCTCCCTGCAGTGTTTTCACGGGACTCATGCCATACTGTTGATATGCAATTTGAATTAGGACCAAGTTTTAATGTTAGAAAATGGGCAAATTATAGTATCCTGATGTATTTTCCCCAAAAAATACTCAGAACCTGCAGACTCAATCAAAAATGGTGGTAGCTGTGTATCAGTTGATGTGTGTCCTTAAGAATGTGATGCACCACTCCTATCTTGCTCTGTGAAATTACTGCTTAAGTACATGTCTCCAAAGAGATGCTTCTAGGGTAAAATTTTAATTTTACTTTAGAGGGGTGCTTTTCAAGTGTTGGTTAAAAAAGTGCCCCTTTAAGTTCCCCTTTTTGGTGGGGGGAGCTATTTTGAGGTGTACAGCACTATCTTCTTTGTTTACAATTATTTGAGAGGAAAGGAGGAGTATTTTCAAACGTGGCATTATTTTGCCCTCATCATTGCTATTTCATCTAATGGTAATTTGTTGATTTCGAGCAAGCCTTTGTTGAAGAGTAGCAATGTTGACATAACAGCTGGAGCTAAGTTTTCATTTCTAGAATCCTCTCAGTTTGGTTGTTGTTAATGATGAATATTTTTGTTCCGCCTACAGATATGGTCCTACTGATGCTCTGAAATACGTAGGCATTGAACGAGAGATGGATGTGCCGTACATTGCAGGAAAATAGGAACTCTTCAAAAGGGATTGCCTCCTTTTTTGAAGTATTTTTACAGCTGTACATTAGTCAAACAAGAAAGAATTCTTTTATACAGTTTTCAAACAGTAGTGGGTAGTTCAGAATATGTCAAGTGCCTTTACACAGTCTGTTTATATGCTGAAGAGGAAATAAGTTTTTAAAATGAAGAAACTGTGTTGCTGTAGAATTTGTGCACCAAATAGAGAAGATACTTTGGAGAAACAGATGAACAGGGTTTGTGGTTTGCTCCCAGACAAGTTGCAGTAGCTTGCACTGAGCATAAGTTGCTCAAGGTCACATGCAAACAGACATACTGTGTGAGCTTGGGAACACAACTTACAGCACAAGTCATCATTGACCAATCAGAGTAAAGTTACTGTTTGAATTCATGTCAATCAACATGCAGTCACCAATTAGAGATATGAGCATATTCTTGAATGTGTTGAAGGTATACTAAATCCCTTTTTAAGGGAAATATTTTTTTACACAGCATCAAGGCAGAAGAGAAGGAAATTTTTTTTTTTTTTTTCATGATTGAACCATTTAGTCTTACCAATAAATGCTGGACAAAGCTATTCTCCCTAAAGGATCATGTACTGATATTTCAAGAATTATGAATGTATTGCATCACAATTTGAAACTTCGGAAGTTTGGGTGAACAAATTAGTCAGATGCTGCAAAGCAGTGAATTTCATTTTGTAAGGAATTAAACAGTTATTTCCTGAAAATAACTATACCTAGCTAAACATTATTTTCAGTTTAATTGCCTATCATTCTGTAGCTGTAAATCAAGATTTTATTTGATACAAGAATTCTTGGTTCTAAAAAAAGGAATATTTCTTTATGAAGAATTTAGTCAGGGTCTTTTCCCATCCATTATGATGTAACATTTATGTTCCATTTGTAACATTATTTAGATCATTTATCCATTGAATAATGTGGTAAGAGAGATTGGTGGTCCATCATAAACTAGCTTTTAGTAGTCCTGTTTGTTTTCACAAAATTTTCAAAAATTTCATCTTGAAATGTTACATACTTTATCCAATTGTCCGTGGTCATTGAAAAAAAACAACTTTCAGCCCTTAAAACACGTCATCTTCTTTAAGTCCCACAGTCTTTATTTTTTTTTTGGAGGGGGGGGGGAGGTGGGGCATGGGAGGGGGAGAGGGTTAGAATGAATTTCATATACATTGACACAGGTAGGCTATTAAACACTCTGTCCCAGTTTTCACTGATTATACATGCAAAAAAATTGTGGCAATTAAAACCAATGTTAGCAAAGGAGTCCGAGACTAAACCAGTGTTTTGACAATAAGAATGTGTGTGATCGACCTTTGTCGGACAGTGTGTGTTCCAAGTACCTATTTTTGTCATGTGTTTTCACCCAAGAAAGTGTGTGGCTTCTGTTTTTACATGAAATCTTGTATGTTTGCAGGAATGAGTTGGCAGGCTTTATTGTTGTTGAAAAGGGAGACTACAGAAGGGAGAATTTTGAGTAACTGCATTTACTTTATACTACACATCTTAGGTAAAGACAAGGAGAAAACCAAAGCTTTTGAACCAAAAGATGAGAGATCTTACTGAGGGGACAACCAACTAGGCCATGCTATCATTTAAATAATCTTGTTGTAATGCTTGTTGTAAAACATTGGGACTGGTTTCATGTAAATATTCAAAACTAAAGTGTAACAGCCAGAGTTTGAACCTCAACTTTCAAGATAAAACTCTTTCCTCTGAATGGCATATTGAGGGAGCTGTTGATACTGATGGAAAGCCAATTTTTTTGAATATCAGTTGATTTCAAGATACCAATTAAGGGGAACTGATGGATCATTGTCTTCTCAACATATTACATCTATTGTTACAAAAACTGGTACCCCCCCCCTCCCCTTCTTAGCTTAAATTGTATAACTTAGTTGTCTCTGGTCCAGAGCAAAAATTCTGGGGGAAAGTCTTCTATTCCATTCTGTTCAGGCTTAACCAGCATTCTTATATCACATTTTCTGCTGAAAAGTTTGGCAAAGTGAAGGCCAGTCCCATTTGGTTCTCATTATCTCAAATTTGGCTTTTTTAAAAGTACAGTGAATGGATTTGAGCATTTGGAAGAAATCTCATTTTGAGCAAAGTAAGGGTGAACCCAATTTGGTTCTCAGCAACTCATATTCAACCTTTTGAAGGTACAGTGGATAATACTTGTGTAGTATGGTCAAAAGTGTGATGTTTTCTGTTGCACAACTACTTCATACTGTAATTTTGTTTAGATGAAATCTACCATGATAAGCAATTAAAGGAATTTTTAATAAAATTTGGACAGCATTTTTTTCCAGTTTCAGTTGTGTATTTCTCTTTATTCCTTTGTGAAGGGGTATTCTGATACAAAGAGGTGACAGCCGAGAGGGGGATACATTTCAACCAAATTTAACCACTTTAAACAAAGGCAGGTCGAGGTCAAGGCCAGTAGCAAGAATAACCAATTTGCGGGTGGGGGCACATCAATGTTGGAGTTTTGCCAGTCTGCAGGAGGGGTTAAGGGGAGGGGTACAAAAATGTTTGCTGATTTCAAGGGCTCTAGATGCTAGATAGTGTGAGATTTTCCATTTTTCCTCTTGCATTTGTATTTCAAAAAGGCTTCAGTGCTAGACCTTTAATTGAAAAAAATTTTTCTGGGGGGGGGGGGGGGGGGGTACATGCCCCTGTGGCTACTTGCCTGCTTTTAAATATTCCCATCATTTCTTGTGAAACAATCCATTCTTCCTAATCAAGTTAACATCTGTGATGTATCAGAATATCAACATAATTGCCAACAGTGGAATAAACAACAACTGTGACTGAAATTCAGAGAGATGTATTTATGCCATGAATGGAAAATGGGACAATGGTGTACAGTACTGAATTCATCTGTACTGTAAAAAAAAAAATATAAAGGCAACTTTAGATTTGCAAAAATTGGTACAGTTTTCTTTCCCAATGGTTGCTGTATGTTTCAAGTTATTCATAAGCCTATTATTATTATTGTTATAAAAACAGAAACTGGAAAATCAGAAGTTTCTAATATTTATTAACTGAACACTCAGAAAAAAAATCCTCTGTAGGTAAGTATGTGTAAATGTCTGAAGGATACTTCCTGAAGATGCGACTTGTTTGAATATCATTTGATCACTTGATCCCACAAAAACAAGCTAAAATTGACAAAATACCACAAAAATGAAACAAAATACAGGTTTTGTTGGATATATAATGTCATGAATCCAAACAGTATACAAAGCACTGCAACTGTTTCAAGAAATCATTCCCCCAAATACTAACAGTGAAGGAACAAACATTTCCTACTCAAGAAGATATCCTGGGAGTTAGAGACACTTGATATTTAAGAAATCTGAACAGATAGCCTAGTTCAGAAGGAGTTTAAAATTTGTCCAACATGATAGAGGACTGCATAAGATTACCAACAAATCCTACCTTCTCTAGAACATAGTCTGACAACATTATGTGATGGCCTTAGTCCTTGAACAGGACTCTATGCTAAGTGCACTTCATGTTACTCTGCACTGGAGTCTTTGCCCTGCTTCCATTCTAAAACCACCTAAATAAGGTTTGGAAGGAATAGTAAAAATAAATACATCATTCTTCAACTAATTGTCATTTTTCTGCTACCAACACAACACAATACACAACTATTTGAAGACTATCTCCAGAGTTCAAAAAATTGCATTAATATTACATACATACAGTATGGCTTCTGCATGCTACCCCTATCATGAACTTTCACACTCATCTCAGTCATGTGACTGCAATGGCACTTCAAAATGGTGTAACTTTCTTAGTGTTACTGTCAATTTTACCTCTAAATTTCACATTTTTGTTCCCTTCCATTTCATGATAGATTTGGTCAAGAAAATACGATAGATGCAATGACAAAGAACTTCCACGGAAAGCATTGTAAAGAAGCATAGGTGGATTTTTCAAGCAGTCTATTGCTAGACTGGCCATTGGCTGGAAATTTTGTGTAGATGAGACGACTGTGTTACGGAGGTTCTACCATTAATGTAGTACATGGACATTAAAGGACTAATTGAAAGGCTGTTTCTGCTCCATCTCATCTGACAAGGTTTCCTGTTCTTCCTGTGCAGGTCCACAAAAACAAGCTTTTTGTAGCGTTATTTTTTTAACAAAAAATACATTTAGGGATACCTAATTAAGGGATTCCTATAAGACCATCTATGTTGTAGTGGTCTCTATACTGGCTACCATCCACAGAGATGACAATATACTAGGCTTTTGTACTGCCCAATATGATTCACAACTTGTCATGATAAACAGACATCTATGGTATGTGGTCCTACCTATTCCATCCTTTCTTATACACAAAAGGTTGCAAAAAAGTATGTAATGTATCATTCTAGAAAGGTAAATAAAACGAAAAGATGTTCAAAGTAGCATCCAAAGTCCATTTTCCAGGTGAAAAATGTTCAACATCAAAGTCATGACTATCTCTGGAACTCACACACACCTCCAAAACATTTGGTTGACTTCCGCATTTTTAATTATAATCAATACTTCTTTCTTCTGTTAGTAACCCAACCTTAGAAACAATTTCCTGGCACAGTACCATCAATAATCCCTGTTAACCATGATATACCTCAGCAATGTTGCCATGGTGACATTAAACTTTTTGTAAAAGATGGCTCTATGTACAAAGTTCAAAAGGTAAATACAATTTGTGAAAGTTATCTTCAGTTAGCAGATTTCTTCTTTTTCTTCTTCTTTTTCTTTTCTGAGCTTGGCTGTGAAATGAGAAAGCAAAAGGTAGAATAAAATATGTAGCCAAAATTCACAGAGGTTAACTGTAAGTAAAAAGTTGTACTAGGGTCTGGTCATGATAGCATTCTAATAAACAATTTTATAGGGACAAGTTTCAAAGGCAACAGCAATAATTCTTAAATTGCATAAGCAGTTACATTAACCTCATTTGGTAATGTTTTGACTTTTTCACATTTCTTAGTTCCATTACATACCTGCTGTGTGGTGGGAAATATCCACGGGGGTTTAATTTTCGGGACCAAGTAACTAATCCTGAATTTAAGATAATACTTCCATTACTCTGTACAGGACTATGCTGGTTGATCCCTAAAGGTACAACCACAAATTCTGCAATCCACAAACATGTGTACACGGTACAGAATCACAAAAAATAAGCTTCACAAAAATTTCCCGTTATGCAGTATTTCCCTTTACAGCTATCATTTTCTAAACCAACCCACTTGTCTGCATGACTATCCACTCACCCCACCTAATCCTACATGAATCTTTCGACAGACTCACTATGTTGCTGTTCAGTCCAACAGAAGAATAGGTATCATGGATTCTGTGATTGCAACTGTAGGTTTTGCTATTGTTTGATTTTTGAGTTTATTTAAATACAAGGGCTATAGGCCCTGCAGGCTACAGTCCTGAGCACTGCCCTGCAGGCTTCAGTCCTGAACACTGCACTTGCCTGAGTGATTTTTCCTTGCCCTTGGCTAGAGGCTGTGGGATTTGTCGATCCTGCTTATAATCATTAATTGATATTCTGTGATTTTTCAATGGCTTTACAAGATGATTACCAATTTCCATTACTAGTCCTAAAACTTTTTTAAAATTACAGGAGTCAATTGACAGCACACATTGACAGCATTGAGTAGCCATCACAGTACCCTATCTGTATTATCATTAACACCCCTCCCCTAAAAGGCATTTAATCTAACAAATTTTCACACAGTGATAAAAAAGTAGTACGCACTGCTATGATATGTGTTGTTCAAACTTCCACTGATTTTACTATGATATGTCAGTGTTCGATTTTAAGAAATTAGCCATGATTGTCCGAAGGACTACCAGTTTGTAAAATTTGGTTGTCCTGCTCAAAATCAGGTAGTCTGTACAGTACTACCTGTAG
>WURT03152300.1:0-10940 GCA_009936505.3 Holothuria glaberrima
AAATTTTAAATACAGTTATTGAACTTATTTTCATTGCTGTTTCTCATTATCCTTTAGGGGTCACAGCATAACCCCTTTGGGAGAAGTGTATGATTTTCACCTGCAGAGGGATATGGCCCAGAGCAATTTTATTACAGAGCAATGCTGTTCCATTGTTGATCATATTTCTGTAAAGACTATGAAAATGGATTCATAATGTGTAGTGCATGTGTCTCAAATAGCTACAAATTGATTATATAGGCCTACAGAAGTAATAAAGTTTCGTCAAACTTTGGTACTACCAGAGCAAGATGATTACTACACACACCTACATATGTAGCATACAAAAGATTTCTACTCGTTTCCAATTATTACATTCCTTGCAAATAAAACAGACTTAAAGGGCAAATCTCATCATCCCAGACAGTTCCAATTCTCCAAACTATGCACTTGTAGCTCCTCCCATAACTGTGTAAATCTCCTCCTTGTGCAGACACAAACCTATTTTATTGCTTAAGACCATGTCCTGGTGAGCAGACAAGTCTAGAATGTGCACTCCCAGTGCTTTCTCTGCATTGTATAAAATATGAGCTACTCTGCATCTTTTTAATTTTCAAATTTTGCTGTCAATCAAACAGCAGTCACCAACTGAGAATTTTGATATCCCCACACTAAAAATATACTTTGGGGAGATGAGATTCGCCCTTTAAAGTTTCTTTTGAACTTTTTTGAGGACCAACCTAGATTAAGTCCATGCTGATGGAGAAAGTATGTCCATTCATCCTACTGACCTTGTGCCTTCATAAAACTTTAACTGTCTCAAATCACTCATCACTACCATTGTTTATTACCTCATAAAAAAGGTCTTTTTTGAAGAACAAAAAAATTACAAAATCTCCTTTGGGGAGTACATATCTTTGATTGCTACCATAAAGAGGTCAAAATTAGGCTTATTAAAATGATTCCTCTTCTTGTGGTGACTACCACTTCTCTATGCATTGGAATTATCCTTCCTCACCCTATAAACCCAAGGGATAACTGATTTTTTTCAACAGTACCAATTCTTCTTACCAGGAGCAATATACTGTATGTATGTAAGGGAAATCCCCTGGTTTGAGGTTAGAGGTCATCTTCGTGAACATTCTAAGAACACAGCAATCTGTGCATATTGTTTTCTCGAATTTTAAGTCACAAAGATCTGGAGGAACTTAACTTTCAACAGTACCTTTTAGCAAAAACATATACTCTCCCTATTTATACTCCTAAACCTTCTTAATCATGTTATTGCTAAGTACTCTGTGAGAGAGTGACAAGTGAGTTAAATCAACCACTGAATTTGTTAGAGCTCATAATACTAAAAATTTAAAGCATTAACAGTTCTGGGAGGAAGAGGTTGTCTGGGTAAGATGACTGATGGAAAAATGTTAGGTGGTCGACCCTTTTCACAATCAGTTTATTACCACTTAATGATGTTTATGCTCCATACACATAGCAAGTAGCTGGAAGATGGCTCCCTACATGGAGTAACAATCAGCTGATCTGTCAACATAATTCAATAAGCAAGGATATAAATGTATATCTTTGGAAGAAAAATTCATCCTTGGGCAACTTTAAACATCACCAAGCAAATCACTTGATGACATACTGTAGGCTACATGCATTATGACCTTAACAACATCCTTATGATGAGCAATGTGACTGTACATTAGACACACCAGCCCCACCCCTGGCCTCGGCCCCACTGCTACCCTAGCAATCTGTGCAAAACCAATTCAAAACACATAGGCCTACAATCAGCTCTAAAGAGGTTGAAGAGAAAGGGTGAGACAAAACTTGATGAGGAAAAAGCAAGTGAGAAA
Source organism: Holothuria glaberrima (assembly GCA_009936505.3). Classification (NCBI taxonomy): domain Eukaryota; kingdom Metazoa; phylum Echinodermata; class Holothuroidea; order Aspidochirotida; family Holothuriidae; genus Holothuria; species Holothuria glaberrima. The sequence goes on from WURT03152300.1 coordinate 1,839, forward strand.
GGGAAATTTCGGGAAAAGTGGACAGGAAAGGGAAAATGAGAGAATTGGTAAGGGGGTCGACTGGGGGTTTGTTCACTCCTTTATCAACCACCTGGCAGGATGTAGCAACAACATAAGACCAGACATGCTTACCTTGTTGGGCATGTGGAGGGGAACACCTTTCTTGAGGAAAGCTAGTGCTGTATCAGGATGGCCACACTGTGATGCAATGTGCATAAGGGTGCTACCATCCTTGGTCCTGGCAGCTACTGATGCCTTGAATCTATCCACTAGCATCTCAACCACCTCCGTGTGGCCATTTTCAGCTGCAATGTGTAATGGTGATCGATCCAGCTGTAATAGAATAATGAAAAGCATGGTACATCCTGTTGAAATGTATATCAATCAATGAACCAGGACTATGCATTGAGTTTGCAAAGTCATTTAACAAATTACCATCTGGATCTTCCTTGTAATCCAGAAAACTTACGTAAGTTTTAAATCATGATAAGGTTTCTAACAAGGGAGTAGAGGTGAGGATTGGTTCTTCCCCCTTCAAAAAAAATACAGGATAAAATCTGTCACCCCCCCCCCTCACGCCCAATTATTTCCCCAACTAAAAAATGGAAATATCAGTGCCTGTCTCTGAAGACGAGAATAATTTAATGGTAGTTTCAAAACTCACATCACTATTTAAAATAGCCTTTCCAATACATAAAATAGCAACTTGTAGGGACACTGAAGATAGCCAATGTATCCCCAAACCACTTTGATTCAAGACAGCATCCACTTGGGATCCTATTTTGGGGTAACAAATCTCTCCCATTTTTATTGTAACTAATTCGAAGTTATGCAATGGCTACAGCAGTTTTGGAGAGGCCTAAGAGATTTTTGCATTTTAATTGCATTTCCTCAGCCATTTCAAAAGCAACAGATCAGAAATTTGCAGAGGATGAGGATCTGTCAAAGTTTAAGTTGTCACCACTGGTGGTCTTTAGTATTTGTGGCCAAGTCCCTGTCTGAACTGCCATATTTTCCTCAAATAAGCATCTATGTTATGTCAATTTCCTGTAACTATCATTTAGCAAGTTGTTAGTAATGTGGATATTGTTCTCACCGAGGGCACCTGAGACTCAATACCTGCTGATCTATTAGATCAATGCAAATTAAAAAAAAAAAAAAAAACCCAAATTTGAGCCCAATAAATTGAAATGATAAGCTTTACTTTACACTTCCAACAGGATTCTTTTACCACTTTTGTAGTCCAAAAATGTCACAAAACAAGACGTTTTAAAGGAAATAGGCAGTCCAAAGGTGCTTTCAAAAATCAGCAACTCTCACAAATGTCCTCTCAATCCCCTTACATCAGTGGCATAGCCAAACTTTTCAATCTGGGGAGGGCAGGGGGGGGCGAAGGGTACGACTGGTGGGGCAGACTTAGCTGATACTATAGGACTATCTAAGCAGAGCGCCACCATCGGTTGGCGCGGAGCGTACAAGAAAATTTTTGGCTTTACAAACCCCTCAGACGGCCGGAAACGGCACTTCCAGAGTGTTTTACGCTGCATGTACCCAGCCTTGGAAGTATGGATCTCATGTCTGCAATTTCTCATTTAATGCAAAAAAAAAAAACCAAATCAATCTATAAAAAATGTTAATATATGTTTCTTTGCGAAGTGCAACCATCAGTTGGCGCGGAGCGTACCACAAATTTTCAGCTTTGCAAACTCCCAGATGGCCGGAAACGGCACTTCCCGAGTGTTGTAAGCAAGAATATGTTCAGCCCCCACTTCGAAATTCTCCCCGCTTCTTGGATTTTTAGCCCAAAAGGAGACCAAAAACAGTCAATGATTTTCACACACAAAGTCAATGAGTCAGTATGTCAGGGTGGATATAAATGGAAGTTGATAAATTTGACTCGAGGGAGACAGGGCTCAGACCCTCAGTTTGGTGCTGCCATTCTTGGGCTAAATGTAGTGAAGTTGGACGTACTCGGCAGATAAGAGTCCTGTGTGAACTTGCTCATAATCGGATTCTAGTTGTACAGTATATTTCTAGGACTGACAAAATCGCAACAGACATCATCGTGTAGCCTGTGGACTTACATATTTGGCATGTATTAAAATATTTTTTCTCGGTATGTAATTTCCTTTGGGGGGGGGCAAGTGGGGGGGGCGAGAGTTTCAACTGGGAGGGGCTCATACACATGGAATGAAATATTGCTCTATTTGGAGTGAATTTTCACTCCACTGTGGGTGAAATTCACTCTTCCTTAGCAGTGGTCTCTTAATTCACCCTTTTGTTTTTAGAGTGTATTGTCACATGATCAAAAAAAGCCATTCATGAATTAGGATAATAGGGTACACTAATTCTGATTGGGGCAACTCCTTTCCCCTTTAAGGTTCGAGAAGACCCATCACCATTACGGCTTCCCTTCAATCCAGTCTTGAACTGTAATGGGGATAAGCTACTGCTTTGGCTCATGCAATCTGCACTACATTACGTATCCATCACTATCATGTGCCAATTTAATGAGGAAAAATCTGCAAAAACATTTTATGATCTTTCAAATACCTTACTTTATCGAGGTAATAACTGTACCGTTCTTTGTGAAAGAAGTCTTCAACTATTGTGACAAATCTTTGTCACACTACATTACGCACTGATTGTTGCATCTTCAACTAAACATAAATTGTTCCATTTTAACTAAACATAAATTGTTCCCTTTTAACAACCTAGTCCGTCTACTGGACGGATTATTTTTTTCTTTTAACTTTAGCTTTGTACATCACATTCAAACAGGTGACAGTAGACCTCTACAATAGAAAACTTTTATTAGAAGTTTAAAACAAGCTTGCATCCAGAGGATTAAAAAAATTTTCTGTGTATTACCACCATGGGAGAAGACAAGAGTGTAATGACCCTCCTAGGGGGTAACTAAGTGCCTAGGAGGTCTTGGACACCAATGCCCTCAGATTTGAATAAAATATTTACCAAACAGTATCAATTTTTTATGGGTAGCTCCCTGTGTTAATTGTAGTATACTCTCCTACTCAGCAGTGCTTACTTAATAATTAAAAAAAAAATCTTTTTAAATTTTTTTTCCTTTGGAGCTTACTCATTATGAAAACATGTAAATACTAAAAAAAATACTTCTGGTAAATGCATTAAGTTGCCTGGCAAATTCCAAGCTTGGTGTGGCCTGTAAATAAGGTGATGGGGTCAAGACCCCATGACTGCAGATCAACCCTTCTGTGAATGGACACCCAGTAAGATAGTACACTATTATATAGCCCCTACAGAGTTGGTTACAGGTTACAGCAAGCAGAACAAAAGGCATCATAAATAGTTTGTAATTCTGAGAGCAATTCTGCAGCAAAATTTCAGACCAAAACTGGCCACCATGTTTCTTTGCTGTCTCCATTATTACCTGACAAAATGAACTCTGCCAGTGAAATGAGATAGCCGAACAAAGCAATCAAGTCATAATTTTCTGACATCAAAAGTTTTCTTCTAGGTATAAAATCAGAAAGCCACAAGGCTAATGATTCATTGCCTGACCTACAGTAGTATTCGTAACAAGTTCTTACACTCTGCTGGGAATACCTGGCTATGCCATGCCAGGCAGTACCAGGCTATTCTGGGATACAGTTTTTTGTTTCTTTCTGTTTTCCACTTTTCTTGGGTTTTTTTCCAAACAGTTTTATCATACATACATTAACAACAATTTACAGACCTCTTAAGATGTCTTGCCAAATTACTTGGGTTCTACAAATTCATTCATTTCAGAAACATTCTCACTAACACTTTCACAACTGCTTTCACAAATAATGCAAACTTCTATAACAAGGACAGTCTGTTGAAACTAAATTTTTGCAATGGGTGTGATATATTGACCTGAATACATAATAAAATGAAGTAATAACCACCTCCTAAGAATAGCAGAGTCATGACTGTACTAGTCTGTCAAGAGAGAGAACCCCAAATTAACAAAGACGTCACTGTTGCAACAGACCGTGGAGAAGCATAGTGCACTCGCAGAAAGCAAACACAAAACTGCTAATTAGCCACGAGACGCGAAAACAAACTCTGGCCAGACAGTCGATGAAACTTAATGTTTCACAACTGATCACTACTCTTGAGTGAAATACAGAAGTGGAACTCCTGCGGGAACAACTAAGTTGCCAGGCTGCACTTTCTAAATGTACACTAATTAAAGGGAGCACAATGAGGGCATAACATAAAACTGGATATGACAGGCAAAATTGCAACTTTTAGTCATTTTGGCCGATCGTGATGATTACAAAGTCCTGTACAATGACATATGGCAGACTGAACTTACTGAAAAATTTGAGTTTTAAGGATAATTTATAAAGATGTACAGTAAGTGAGCAAATGCATCTGAAATCTTTGCTGAAAGAAGGGAGAGAGGAAAATTGAGGAAAATTTGAGGACTCTAGGACAAAAATACAGAGGACAAAGACATAATGATGTACTACTTCTTAATTAAAATTATGCAATGGAATACAATGCTGCACAACATGACAATGGCGATTTGCATAATAAAAACTTTGACACTTTATATTTATCAGGATGGATTTTACCCTTTTTTAAACCATTAAATATTAGGTTGATCTAGTCTAGCTGCTGGTTATTTGCAAGTCCTGACAAAAGTGCAGGCCTCACAGCTCTACCCATACACTTCCATACAATAGGTCATACAATAGGATATGTTGAGGAAATGGAGTTGGTGCTGAATAAATTCATGATACTGTACACCAGGCTTCCTTAATTAGATTTCTTTGTGTGTCATTTAAAATTATCAAAGAATACATTGCTGACCATTAGTGCAGAGATTCCAATGGTGTGAAAGCTGGGCATCTACTGTCTACTTATGCGAAAACAGAGCATACAAGTGTGGGATCCAGGGCAGCATGCCCAACAACTCCAGGGATATAGGCTTTTAGTGTGGTAATTGCTAGAACCCTCCTGACATACCATGTGGTAACAATTTTACAACTTTTATGACCCATTTTTATGGCTGTTAATTTTGAAAATAGCCCAATCTTACATTAATATTATATCTTTACCTAAATTTAAAAAAAAAAATCAAAAAAAATCACGCTTGTTTTCAGACTCCACTTGAACCTGTATTGCGTGCATCTCCATCTCAGGAGCCATGCTGTATACTCTGTACTCAAAGTCACTTAATAAGAATTGCTTTTGAAAGATAGACCTTACAGCTTTATCAACCACCAGTTATGGTTGGTATGTATAAAAAGTTGGCCCTCTGCCAAGGAAGATTTAACTTTGTTGTATGAAATTTTACACAATAATAACATGGAGACATTTTCATTGCCAAACTGAAGAATGTCCAATGAAATAAAAATATTGAAAGGTCGCTTACCCTATCACAAATGTCTGGGTTTGCTTTCACTTGATATAGATATTTCAGTGTGTTGACATCTCCCAACCATGCTGTGATATGAAGAGGTGTATGACCATCATCCTATGCAAAAAATAAAACATGCAACAATGTTCTTTGAAGCCAGGCTTTCCACTCGGGGAGGGAGGAGAGGAAGGGATTTTCCCCTTTTCCAGAAGGGGTAAAATACCCCCTTTTCATTTCCTTAAAAATATAAATTATCAATATCTTGGTCTCTTACTTAAGAAGAGGACACTTTTGCAGCAATGTTTGAACTTACATAATAAATAAATGGCTTTTAAAACCCTTCAAATTGCACCTTACAGGTCTTGAAGCAAGCTTTTGTCCCCCTGAAGCCACTTGTAACTTTAGCCAAGGACAGCATCAATTTGGAATCAGGGTTTAGCAGTAATAAATCCCCCCATTTTTTTTTTTTTTTTGAGTATCTGGCAGAACTTCTGGAAGCCATATTTTCACTTCGGAGGAGGGAAGGGAGGTTTTCATGTCTGTTTCTCCATGCATTTAACTTGTCTGGGGTAGTTTATAGGCAATGGGACCCCGTGGATATTAGTTTCAAGTCCTAGAGACTAAGACTCCTTCAAAACTCACATGTATGAGGAAGTATAAGCCCACATACTTAACTCTTATATTATGCATGTAACCCTTGCTTTTCTGCTGTAAGACCTTTGCAAACTGATAGAAGAGTTGAAGAGAACTCTCCATCTTTCCAGGGTTGCTGTCAAAAAATAATTTTTGCCCACCCAGGAAAGGAGGGGTGATTTAGACACTAACCACCTCCCCCCCCCAGACACTGACAAACACCCTCTTCCCACCCTCTTGATTTATGATTCTCTTCCAATCAATGAAGGTGACACTATTTCAACAGAGTCAAGTTATAAATTTATTTATCAAATTGCTTACATTCTGGACATCCACCAGAGCCCCACTGTCAACTAACAATTTGACAATGTCGCCCTCTCCCTTCCGACAAGCAATGTGAAGCGCAGTGTCCTTGTTGGAGTCCTTAATGCTTCTAACTTGTTCCTCTTTGTGGGTAAGTAAAAGATCTTTGCACACTGCCAGGTTACCTGCTTCAATGGAACAGAAGAGGGGTATACTACCCTCCTGCAAGCATTCAAAGAATAAAAAGAAATGAAAATTTAAAGGCATCTACACGTAGACATAATTCTAATTATAAATTTATAATTTTTCAAACTTTTTGTGTATAAATTGCTTTTCCCAAACATTTAGTAAAGTGCCGTAGGGTTAACCTTGCATGAACATATGACAAAGAAAGACAAAAAATACATCTTTCAACATTATTAAATCATTCATTCATTCATTTTCTTACGAAAAAATAAGAAGGATAAGGCTAAACTTCCAAAAAAGTATCACACAATCAATCCCCAAAACTCCCTGGCTTGGGAATATACGAGCGTGGAAACTTGCCACCTGTTTACACATGTAATTCCCACTTAACTGCAGTTAGACCCTGGCAAACCAACAGTACAGTGGAGGGTGGCCTCTCAAGTCCTCAGGAGTAAGGGGGTGTAGATTTATATGTCCCACTATTTGATAATTACACAGATTACACTACCCTACAATATATGAGTTGCAAAGCAGTGACTTTTTATTCTGTGAGAACCTTTCTGGGAAAATAAATTTATCCACCTACACCTGAGCTTAATTTTGAATCGTCTTTCCATCTGTCAGCTTGAACATGTACAAACCATAGTTGGAAAGATGTGCTGTTTGCTCTACCACAAACTCAGTAATTGCCTTAGGAGACTTTTTCAATTTCACCATAGATGCAGTCACATGTGATTTGCTCAGTATGAGATAACACATACATTATAAACACCAGATTTGTAAAGGATCTATTTCCATCATGAAAGCTAACACAATCTTGGTTTTAGTTCAGAGTATGATAAGTTACAGCATTCACTATCAGATTTTATATAACACCTTGTTAATTTCTCTACATCTGATTGGAGGAGAGGTCGTCACATGCCATGGGTTATTCTGTACTAACCCAGGGTCATGGGTTAGTATAGTATATACTAACCCACGGCAATGACGTCAGCCATGGAGGTACCAAAATCTATGATTTAGGAAGTTAGGTGTTATATAAAACAAGTAATGAATTTTTCCATTAGTGGGATAGTATGAATAATTTCATTCGTTGAAAGATGGGACGTTCTATTCAATCTTTCAACTCATGAAATTATTCATACTATTGCACTCATAAACATTCATTACTTGTATAATAACTAATAGCCTAGTGAAGATTCTTGAGATCTTGACTGCATGTCTGATATGATGATCACTACATGTGAACAATTAAAGATCACAGAGTACTAAAGATACCTTGTGGCTCAATGCAACTCTGATAATAAGCATACAGACATCATAAGAAAGTATGCAAAGAGTGGAAAGGCCATTTTCAACATAACCAAATTTGTCATCTTTGGTAAACACATCCATGGGCCAATAAAATAGGCTCTAGTACTCCTCCCTGTCAACCTTTCAATTAACAAAGTCAAGTCCATCCAACCAGACAGGATTCTTATCTGTCTCATACATTTCTTCTTTCTTTTTTATCTCTTTGGGAGATTTTTTTTCCTGTCTCTTCCCCTAAATGAATTTTTCCTCCTATCCTCCTGAAGTTTCCTTGAATTGATCAAACATTTGATCAAGTTACAAACACATTCTTTGAAAAACTTCAGACCTTCTTCTCCAAGTTGTTTACAATACTATTTTGTATGGCGCAATGCAAACTGTATCACATTGCAGTCTGAACGGCTGGAACATTTTCTTGACATGAGACGCCTGGAACATTACACAACACTGTCACTGATACTAAACTAGAAAAATATTCTTTCCAAAGTCTGGACAAAGAAGTATAAACTTTACTAGCACATGTATGTTCTGCCAGGGAGTTGTTATAGCAACTTCCTGGTTCTACTAGGAGCATACCAGATAAACTTAATGTACAGTATTACAGTGAATTTATAGGGAAATACTGCAGAGAATTTTAATTCATCTGATATCACATTTCATTCTACTACACAAGATGGTCAAATTGCTACACAAATGCATAATTGTGTAGCAGTTTTTGTGCATACTTGTACAAACCTCAGGTTTCCACTTATTTTGTGATAAAGAAACCAAGAAACCTCAACTATATTGTGCAAATTGTAAGCACTAAATTATCCCCTGTACTGCATAAATTGGAACAGAAAATTTCCAAAGTTTGTATTGTAGGTGGAAAAATGATAGTCAGTTAAAAATAAAGATAGCTTGATAACTTTGCTTTCACACAATAGGGTTCTCACTGAAAGAACATTACTGTTTTATAGCTCAAAAGTAACTTGCTCTCCCAAACTTCATACTTTCAAATGATGACAATCCATAACTCTTGTAATGTGCATGGGGGGGAGGGGTGGGGATGGGAAAAGAGAGGTCTGTGTGCGAGAGTGAGACTGAATGTTTCAACAAAGATAAACGCTTTTTTCTGTCCTTTGAGGTCCTTGCCATGCTCATGCAATGAAAACAAAATTTCCCCTTTAAGGGAAAATACAGTCCCTGTAATTTGAAGTAGTATACCCTTGTACACTACAGTAGTTCAGGAATGGCTCCTATCAGTCATGTGACAATATTTTTGTTACTTATTTCCTAAATTTATGCAGAATAACTCA